>PNEQ01098530.1:13647-139578 GCA_003012365.1 Medauroidea extradentata
AGAGCGCAAAACATAGAGCGGCCAATTTTTTGATCTGGGTATTTCTGTTTATAGAGGCTGTAGAGCTCATTCAGCGAGAGAAGAATTAACCTTTTCTGCTTCTGCACCTTAACATTGTTAATCACAGTTGAAACGCACTCCTTTTTACCAGGACATAAGCGACTAGTTTCATCATCCTCGTAAAATTCTTGAACACAATGAGTAACAACTTCACCTATTTTGTTGCCTTGTCTTTTTGAAAGATGTGGTAAGATGCCTGGATCCTTTACTAGGTGCCTAGTTAACGTCACCATGTATTCAGATGCACCAAATTCCTTGATAATTTGTCTCTTTGACCATGATCTTGGCAAGATGCTAATTATCTTTAATTTTATCATCTTTACTAGAAACTTTGAATTTTTCTTTCAGTTTGGTAATAAGTATATCATACTCACTTTCTACATTTTCTATACTCTTTTCATTCTCAGCTTCGAAGTCATTGTGGAAAGATTCTTCCAGTTTTCGTTTCACTGCACTAGTAATTTTATCAGTTTTTCTTTGTTAAGCTGACAGTCGCTCTTCTGTGTTAAGCTTTGTTATTTTACGCAAAGGAGATATTCCAAAGTTTCACAAATGGATTCTACTAATTCAAAAGGCCCAGGAAGAAATTCAGGGTCATTTTCAATACACTTTGCCACATCTTCAACTGGTTGTTTTTCTACAAAAATCTTTGATGCACAAGTTGGACATAGGAATTAGGTTAATATCCACATTTTTACTCTTGGAAAGGTGTTCAATTAGTATTTTACGCAAACCATTTTTGACTGGTTTTTTGTGAGAATCAAATGGGTCACAACATTTTTTCCCAAAAATGTGGTTGTATTTGTCTAAATATTTGTCTTTGTGGTAATGGCAAATATTAGTAATTTCTTTCGAAATTCTTAATTTCAGCATTGTTCTTCAGCTGGCAAGTCACTTACGCTTATTAATTCTTGAGACACATCTTTCTTGTAGTGTGGTTTATGGCACTGTTCACTTATTAGTTCACCAACAAAACAACTCATCTTGAACAATATATATTTCTTGAAACCTATACATTTCTTGAAACCTATACATATTTAGTACTTAACTGACAGGACATGTTCACTAGTCAAAGAACTATCACCAACTGAGCCTCATATATGTCCAAGCAATGAATGTTTGGAATGGGGAGGGGGGAGTTCACGTCACCACTTGCAGAGACATGTAAGAACAGGACGCTGTAGGCTGTACAGACGGATGCAGATGGAAGAGTTCAATTGTACTCTTGCAAAACTCTCATTGACTTGCGTGCCTTCACAGAAAATAGTACAAAAAGTTACATTGAAACTCACAACAGTGTCTGGCAAATAGTTACAAATGAAGTTTTGAATCTAAATATACATAGAGAAACATTATCGTGTGTGTATACTGTACGCAAGTGTAGAACAACAAATATATTGGTAAGTTAACTTAAAGAATTACAAGTTACGTATTGTTATCACTGCCCATTGTTATTTAAAGGTTTAAATATTTGAGCATTTATTGATTGTAATGATTTAAACATTATTTGACCAATGTCAATTACAATAATTCCAAGCCCTTGGTTGCTAACATGGTACTGCATGAGCATGTAGAAGGGCAGCGTTTTTACTGGAATTCACAGCTGTATTTATCTAAGTGTAGTTGAGTCTCAGTCATAATTTTTTTGTAAGCTCTTCCTATGTGTATGAAGAACATTCTATAAAATTTTCACTTGTTTTTATTTAGTCCCTTTTTAGATATTGACCTGAGGAAATTGACATTAAAGGTCTTTTAGCTATTTTTGAAAAGCTCTAGAAAAAAAAATTACTGCATTCTCATGACTGAAACTTATGATGCAGGCAGTTATGTAAGTACTCAACACAGAAATAACATTATTAGTGAGTCTATCTTCCTTCATAAGAATTCATGGTCTTAAAAAGTAACGTTTCATTTAATTTTTATGAGTATTTACAGAAAGATTTTGACTGACTGACTCTCTTGCATGATAGAATAATTAAGAAAATATATTTCTGAAGTTCATTTCATGCTGAACACACTGGTTTTTGAATTATTCTGATAGTTTTTGAAATAGCTTGGCAATTCAACTTTATGCAAACCATGATTTTCTTAAAAATTTGCTCAAACACCATTTAAAAATGGCTGCCCAAAAAAAAATTATGCCTCATAAAATTTTTCTAAACGTTGTTTTGTGACTGTCTACCTATAGGGAACTCACTATAAATAAATCACGAAATTTAAAAGTGTTGAGCAACGTTGCGTGGGTGATTTGAAATGGATTGACCCTAACTCTAACATTGCTTAGATTCATGCTACACATCATTAATGCATTCATCATTAAAATTGTCAAAATAAATAAAAATCAAGTGGGATGACTAAATGAATTACAACATTACTAAAAACAACTTAAAATCCTTAAACAGATGGCAAAAACTAATAAAATTTTCAGCATTATAAATTAATATAAGAGATTGAACAAATGTTAAAGTCAAGTTGTAGATGACTGGATTTATTTGCTTGGACATAATCCATTTCGAAATAAATGACTAAAAAAAAAAAAAAAAACTAAAGATAAGACAAGAAAACATAAATAAGCACAGTATGCTTTAGTCATCAGGAGATATACACAACATGAAATTCCAAAACTGGAATCTGGTCATTTTCAATTTTCATTAGTAATTGAAAAAATATTTTGCCAACATAATAAACTAAAAGAAGCTGTTGGTCCAGGTGAAGTGGCACTACAAGTAATAAAATCAATTATGTTTACTATAATTAGCTTGCTTACATTTTTAATTTATGCTTGTTAGAGGGGTATTTTCCCTGATGGACTAAAAGATATAAATAATTTCCCCTCTTCACAAAAATTGTGATAAACTAAATTCCAGCAGTTATAGGCCTATAGCTTTACTAACAGTGTTTTATAGAATATTGGGTAACATTATATAGGTCTGTAACTAATAAATTGTATTACAAAGAAGGACCATTCCATTGTTACAGACGGGCTAGTTAGATCTTAAAAGTGTTCACGTGGCAAAAATTATAATTTTATATTATGGTAACAAAACATAGTGCTCGTTTTATAGACGTTACTTGTGACTACATTTTCCACTTGTAAACATTATTTAACTCTCACAGTTTTCCCGTTGCAGCATGCCAAAGTCAGAATTCGCAAGTTATGGGAATATAGTAATAGAAAAAATCAAGTGTTTTACTCGAATGAAATAATTTACACATAATTTACACTGAAATTAGATATTCCTGTATGGGCAATATGCTAACAAACAACAGTCATTTTGAATTTCTTAAAAAATACAGTAAATGAAGTCAATTGTTATCATTTTCAAATTTTTTAATCAGTAGAAAGGAATCTCATTGTGTGTTTTTAAATATTGTAGCGTATTTCCCATAATATGTAATTTCAGTGTAAATTATTTAATTCGAGTAAGACTCTTGGTTTTTGTTATTACCATGTTTCCATAACTAGCAAATTCTGACTTTGTCATGTTGCTGTGGGAAAACAATGAGATTTAAATTTTCATGAGTGAAAAATGTAGTTACGAGTAACATACAGATACGGGACACAATTTGTACTGGACAGTTAAGATAAGGTTTTCTGTGAATACTGTAGTTATTCATATCCAATTAATATAGTGCACATCATATGAATAAGTCATTCAAACATGCATTATAGTATTTCATGAAATCTAAACCTTATTTTAACAACCTACAAAAACATTTTTTAGGTTAAGAGTAGCCTGTTACGGATGGGATGAAAGACTTAGTGACAATCTTAATTTAGCACTTTTACTCAAATAACTTTCTTAATGAACTGAACATAAGTAAATTTAACAATATCAGTAATTATATTACTGTTAACTGTCACATTTTAAAGGTATTGTAAGCCTATGAATTAATGTGGGGCGCTAAATGCTTTCTGCAAATCACTAAATGGTTTTTATCCATTTATTTTTGTATTTAGTATGTAAATAACAGTTAAAAATGTCAGGTATACTAACATAAAAATTTTGACTTATAGTAACAGTTAGAATGTTTGAGTGATTGACTTGTTACGGACAGGACTTTACCTCGGACAAAATAATTTTACACCACCACATTACTCAACATCAAAATAGGACTTTCTAAGTTTTATTCTCTTCGCCCAAAATGGGTTAAACGTCAACCAATTCAGGAAGTATGCGCATGTGTTTACTGTAGCAATCTCAAAATTGTGTGTATTGCTTTGAACAACATTACTGGAAATAAAACTGTTGACGAGGAACTTTTCTTGAAATGTTTGTGTACAGACGTTACAGGCACTTGTAGGTTACAGGAGTGTGGAGACTGTCCAGGTGCTGAAGGTATAGCAGTAGATACATTAGGATTTAAGAGAGGTAGAAAATGAAGTTGTATTTACTGTCTGGGAACATGGAGATCTAGCCAAGAAGATTGTTACAGTGGATCAGTTTGTGTTGGATGCAAGACAGATTTTAAAGGGTGTAGTCACAGTTACGTTCTAGGTATTCAGAGGGATGGCATTTCAAAGGTGAAAATTTCTGTTACAGAGAGACCTACACTAGTGTTGCATTTTGATTTTGCAGAAAACTGGTCAGTCATTTTAACTGATGAGATCCAGTGCTACCATTGGCAAAATACTCGTATCTCAATTTATACTTGTGGAGCTTGTTTTCTAGATGAAACAAAGAGTCTTGCATTGGTGAGCGATGATGCAACTCATGACAGTGTACATGTATTATGTGCTATTGACCTAATTAAAAGTGGAAGTTGGGTAATAATGTTCCCATAAATTCACTAGAGAAGTGTATATCGAATTGTACAGCATCACACTTTAAAAACAAATTCCAGCTGTATGAACTTTCAAATGGAGTGTCTGATGTCTCAAGACTATGGTTGACTATTAATTTCATGGAACTTAAGATTTGTCCAGTCTGTAACATTCTTAAGATCCAATATAATATATAAACATTATGCTGGTTTTATACATTATTTGGAATTTAGTTATGTGCTAATAAACTAACACTCATTAGAGAATTTATAAAATCTTATTAACAAATTGTAATGAAATAATCTACAGAAATCTTTACTTTGAGAGGTTTAGAAATTCTGTAAATTGACTGAAAACTGTGTATTACAACTCTAGCAACAGAGTGTCACTCTTTTGTTTCAGAAATTGTAATGGATAAAAAGAAATTTGGTAGGGAGAATATCCGAGTGAGAGTGAGTAAACATAAGGAAAAACTAAAACAGGAAGAAGAAAAGATGAAGATACATAAACAACCAGATGCAGCTTGAGCTTAAGAGAAAGAAAAGTTTGACTTGATAAAGAATACAAAATCAGGGCAGTCACAGATTAAATTAAAATGACTCAAAGAAACAGAAAGGAAGAGATGATATAAACTAAAGAAAAAATATCTAATTGAGCCAGAAATCAAAACTAAACCTACCATTTATGAAAGTTACCTTGGGTCACTTAAATGCAAACAGATGCTTAGTAAAACAACCCAGAGAGTTAAACAAATACTTCCTCAAAGTCCAAGCAAAAAATTAGCCATTATAAAAAATTATATACGATGAATTGCCGCTCGAGTATTTAAGTTTGATCATAAAATTTTTTGTAGTAAATCAGGGACTATCTTATGCAGCACAATAAAAGAAAAATTATTATCATTTTACGTATCATATAATATCGGCCTTCCTGGTAACCATGAATGCAAAACTGTCAAGGATGAATTTACTGGCAAAAATAAGAAAAGCAGAAACAACACGTGATCATGACAGTAAAGGAAGCATATGTCTTCTTCAACACAGATTATCCAGATATTCCCATAAAAAAGATTATGGTAAGTTTTATGATCCGAGACAAACGGCATGTTCTGTTGTTATCTCAAATGCCACATAATGTATGTGTATGCGAGTATCACACAAACTTCAACTATTTAGTTCAAGCACTGGGAAAAAAAATAGCCTGCTTTCCTCAAACAGAAAGAGAGTTGCTTCTTCAACATACCTGTGACCCAACAAGTGAGAAATGTATGTCTGGGATATGTGAGAAATTTTCTAGGAACGGTGTTATCAAAATTATACATGAAGACTATGATATGCAAGCTGATATTCCTTGGAAAGAGTGGTGTGAAATAAATGGTCGTCCTGTTTTAAGCAATATGGGTCAGTAGAAGATGCCATATATATTCTCAAACAAAGTTGCCAACATTCAAAATTCATTTGTTTTGTTAAGTTGACACAAGCTGGTATATATGAATAAAAGCAACAACATTTGTAGCCAAATTTTTCTGAGAACTACTCATGTGTTTCACAAGATGAGATCCAGAGTGCACACTGGAGAAGTATGCAAGTATCTATATGTACATGTGTTGTATGGTTGGATGATAGATAAAAAAATGTTAGTGATGATTTAAGTCATGAAAAATGTTGCATGTGGTTGTTCCTCTAAGCAGTAGGCCTACTAAATTACTTGATGACAAAATACTGTATTGCAGATATTTTTTCTGATGGTGTTGCCAGCCAATTTAAAAATAAGTATACATTGTCAAATTTGTGCTTTTTGGTTGAAGATTTTGGAGTGGATGGAGAGTGGTGTGTTTTTGCAACCTCACATGGAAAAAGCACCGTAGATGGTGTCTGAGGTACAGTAAAAAGAATGGTATGGGAGAGAGTGAAGACTAGAAAAGCTCTTGTGTCCTCTGCAAAGGTCTTTTATACTACTTGTTCTAATGTTGTTCAAGGTATTCAGATTATGTTCATTCACAGTGCCGAGACTGATCAGAACAGAATCTTCTTAGAAGAACAATGGAAAAACATCTCTCCAATTCCAAATGTTCGTTCAAGTAATTACTATCGTGCTTCTTTTTTATACCCAGGGCATATTGTTAGTGATACAACTCATTCTTCTGAATTACACATGAATGAGGTGAACCATGAGAATGCCAGTGATTCAGAGTCTGAAGTTTCTGATGACAACACATTAATGCAAAGAAACAGAAATCCACACTACAGTAAAGTGTACACTGATTCGGAGACAGATGAAGAGTTTGTTTTGCAAAAACTTAAGAAGAACAATGCTAGGGGAGGACAATACCTACTTATTGAGCAAGTCGGGCAGAGTAAACCACAAAGAAAACATAAATGTGTCATGGTGAACCAGGGAGGAATAGAAGATGATGGCAGTATTGAGATTTTTTACACGGAGCAGGTCGTTCGGGATGGATGCAAGGACGTTCTTTATGTTTCACATTGTTTGAGTGCTTTTACTTAATTTCAATAGCTTTAAGCCAGTCATTTTTGTCAGCTCTACAGGATGTCCACCGACAGGGAAAACCTGGAAAACAGGGAAAAGTCAGGGAATTTCATCTCACAGGGAAAAGTCAGGGAAATATCAGGGAATTTTCATTTGGGTCAGGGAAAAATGATACAAAACAGCCCAGAATAAACATTTCTGTAGTACTGAATAATTAAATTATTATAATTTAGTTATCGCAGTAAATCAATTTGTAAGGGCTTCTGATTACATTCACTGCTGGGAAACCTGATTTAATTTTTTTTTATATAAAATTGTTTTTCTTATTTTATTCAACATAGCGAGTCACGTAGTATGTAGTCTGTGATTCAAATGCATGTATCCAATTCTTTTAATTTTGTTCCATTAAAGCTATTTATTTCAAATGTGCTGTGTTGATGTAAAATTATGGAATCAAAGATACCAATTCAGCCAAGAAGTTAGGCAGCTTGTAACATTTTGGATCTTGAGCATCGATGAGGGTGAAGGAAGTTGGGAATAACCAGAATTAAGATTGGGATTAACCAGGATTAAGATAAGAAATATCCTTTAGAAATCTCACCAAAGTTCCAGCACTATTTTCACAAGCAAAATACAGGAGTGACCGGTTACTGTGAAGCAATCACATTAGCCATTTGGCCGATGCAGGCCTTAAAAAGTACCAGTTTTGCCGATAATAGGTCAGGGAAAATTAACAGATATTAACTGGAAAACAGGGAAAAGTCAGGGAATTCCAAAACCGAATATCAGTGGACACCCTGCTCTATCTTTCAGCCCTTCAATAGTTGTTGGCACCCTTTCACAGTAACTGTTGACATTCATAGCAAGACTAACATTCCCCACAAAAGACATAGTGACAAAAGCTTCAAAATTCTCATATTGTCCTAAATTTAACAAATCTGTTAGAGGTTTTGTGTTATCCACAACTTTAACTTCCTTTTCTTTAGAGCCCTTCTTTAACGTACTTTACTATGTAATCCTTGAAATATTGTGCAGTTCTAATAACTCTATGCAATTTTCAGTTTCCCCTCCTGAATCAGGATATTCACAAACTTCCCCTAGTGATTTTTCTTTCTCTGTATCCTGCCACATGTATCCACACAAACTTCCCTTAGTGTTTTTCCTTTTACTATTTGTAGCCACTCGTTTTCCCAATATTTTTCCTTAAAATCAAACTTCGTTTCATCAAATTTTACAATACTAGCTGCCACCACTCTATTCAGCTCTGGACACCACAAATGGTACCGATTATTGCAACCCAACATAAAACATTTTCGACTATTTGAATTTAGTTTACTTTTCGATTCACACTTAACTTTATGCGCAAATGCTATGCATCCAAATACTCTTAAGTTTTGCAAGATTACGATTCTTATACCATAATTCTGCTGGTAACATCCCTTCTGGTATTGCCGACGTAGGACTGCGGTTTATCAAATAAACGTCTGTCAACGCCTTCTTCTAACCAAAATGTTTTTCCTAGATTGGAACTGAGTAACATGCACCTGGTTTTATCTAAAGTGGTCCAATTCATCCTTTGAGGCAACCCCATTTTGCTCTGGAACTCTTGGAATGGTAAGTTCATAATGAATACCCTTTTCTAAGAAAAATTCTTTTACATCCTGGTTTACGAACTTCCCTCCATTGTCACGCCTGAAATTACAAATCTTTTGTGAATACCTGGCAGAAACCATAGCTTCATACAATTTTATATGATGTAGTACTTCATCTTTTGACTTTAAACCAAAGGCTACTGTGAAGTGAATATAATCATTTATTAGAGTTAACAAGTATTGTTTTCCATCATGGGAGGTAGGATTATTAGGACCACACAAATTACTATGTATTCTTTCCAAAGCCTAGTTGCCCTAACCGTAGTGTGATTATGGGAACCTGCAATTTTGTTTACCTTCCACACAAATCCCACATAAATCAGTAGCTCCTTCAACTTTCCCAATATCAGGTACATTCATAGATAACTTTTGCAAAGTTTGACCCAATCTGGCGTGCCATAGCTTGGCGTTAACTTACAACTGCACAAGCTTCAACTTCAATGCTTACAACTTCTGGTACAACTGGAAACTTATACGAAGTTCCTTCCTTTTTCCCATTCCAAAAATACAACCATCTTTAGAAATAATGAACACTGGTTTAAAACCCTTGCTTTCCAGCCTTGGCATTGATATCAAGTTGTATTTCAAGTTTTCTACTAGTAACACATCTTTAATGCTAATCTTCTTGGTTTCTCTATTGACCTGTGTTTCTACTAACACATCATCTAAATCTTTAGCCACTAAAAATATTTTAGATTTTGCAACACCTTTTTGCACTGGGCTATCTAATTTCTTACGATTTATACCAGGAACACTTGCCATTACAAGATGATCGGTAGCACCTGAGTCTACAACCCATACACTATCGACACCAAGACTACCTTCCACTACACAACACTCATTTACTGAAGTCAAGAAGCTACACATAGGCACATCATCCTCTTCTTGTGCAAGGTGAACTTTCTTCAGTGGATTCCCATTACTTTAGTGTCATCTTCCTGTATTTTGTTCTTTTCCACACATTCCGCCTCCTGGTCTCCAACATTCATTTTTTATTGTGTCCTGGGATTCCACAGTTTTGACATTTATATGGAAACTTGTTCTTCTGGGCAGACTCCTTTGGTCCCAGGTCCTGCCGACCATCTTGCTCCTGAAAAAGCAACAGGTTGAAAGTCCTGTCGATTTCTGCTCCCTCTTCTTTCTTTCTTAGAGTTCTCTTCTTATTAAATTCTTTGCCCAACGAACCGTAGTGACAGTTGTTTGAAGTCCAGATACAACACTTTCTATCTCTTAAAGCGTAGTGAGCAGGAACCTTATGACGACCCCTTCTTCATCATGTAGACCTAGTTCTCCCTCTGTCTTTAGTTTTCGAACTAGCCTGCCGAATCTGAGGCAATACTCATTGAATGTTTCGACACTGGGCTTGTACTTCATGGTATGCAACCTTTTATTTAGTACCAGCCTACTTGCTGCACCTTTCTTCTCAAAACCTCCTTTGTAGTCCATTCTATACCTCATACACAGTTTGATTACCCTTTACATGCTCCAACTGGTTATCCTGAATCCGCTGTACAATGTAGTTTTTACATTTTCTATATTTATGCTTGATTTCCAGCAATGCCTTTGTTTTTGATTCTTTGGTTTCTTGTTCATCACCTGCTACTTCAAGATGTGGGGTTTCCCATTCATACAACAGTTTTTATAGATTTTCCAACACTTCTCTTCCATCAAGAAAAGCTTCCATCTTGGACTTCCAATCATCAAAATTCTTTCCACCAAACAATGGTATCCCAATCCACCTTGATTTCAACATTAAACTAGGTTGCATACCATAATTCTGTTTTACTTCATACTGTAGACCTGCTAATAAACTATATTGTTACCTTTCACGTGTACCTGGGCCCATAACCTGTTAAAAGGTATGATGGAAGTAGCCAGGTGAGTTCTAAATAATAACATGTAGACATTTTAATACTGATTCTGCTTACATAACAGCACCACAAACAAACTTACATTAACAGACACCACCATGCTGCTACATGCCAGGACATACAAAAGCTAAAACAGGGACACTCTTACTCTCCAACCTAAAAACATGGGCCAGCATGAGTTAAATCAGGGACTCATACTCTCAGACCCAAAGCACTTCTCTTACTACCAACATGACAGTATCAAATTAAAATCTTTAAACATATATTGGATACACACATAAAATGAAACTTAGCAATGTAAAATAAGTCATACACTATAAATTGCAATGTTTTCAACAAATTGTCTCAATGATTTTTTTATTATTTGTTAGTTTTTATTTTCTTAGTTAATTCCCTCTAATGTAAACTTTTTAAATATTTTTAGTTTGAAGATCTTCGACTGTCAGGTACTGTAATTTTATTTTGTTGGTTACAACCTTATATTTTGTTGTCTACCAATTAAATGTTGTAAAATATTGTTACTTGCCTACTTTTTTAAACATGTACAAACTTCTAATTTGACAAACCCGAACACATGTGTAAAAAAGGTTGCTAATAAATCAAATCAAAATGTGTAGGCCCTAGTGTCATTGATGCCATGACTGACATCTTAAGTTCTGTGTTTACATTGTAGGTATTGTATTGAAAAAAAATCCTCAACAGGCTATGTTCGCTGGTTACCAATTTAAAATTTCATAATCTTATCCCAGTATACACAGCTGTTATGCCTGTTAATAATTTAGAACTTAGTAGCTGTTACCTATATAATTCAGAAAAATTCTGATATGTCACCCTTTGCTTTTAAACTTATCGAATTTATGAGATTTAGGCATATTACATACATTTAGAACATAGAAGGCTTATATACATGCACCTGTAATAAGAGCCCCAAACTACAAAATAATTTTGAGAAAATTCAACAAGGCGAGTTTTCTCTAAAGTCAGACTCTTCCTTGCCAGCCTCCTTAGTATAGTCAGGCACCAGTTTACGGTGCAAGAGGTTTTGGGTTTGAATCCTGGCACTGGCATGAATGGGGTGTTGTTCCTTCACCTCATTTCACTTTCATTGGCTCTTAAGACCTCGTTAAAGGGCCACACAACCCTCTCACCTCTCCTCAAACTCTTTGACTTTCTAAGTGCCCCCTCCCATTAATAGTCACCAACTCTTCCCCCCCCCCCCCATAATATATTCCATATCTTCACCGTCCTAACAAACATAGACTGTCTACTTTGCCCTGTTCTCGTCCACACCAGGATTTTTTTTACAATCAAATACCAGCTATATAAACAAAGAATTTATTTCAGTCATAACGTTAATGATGCCAATTTTTTCACGTTATCCACTTCATCTCCCCTCACTAACAGCGAATCCAGGCAAAAGTCTGGGTTTTCAATCACGCACAGTTACAAAATACGTGATAATGTGGTATTGCAAAGTAAAAAATAATGGATGGGTATAATTTTCCAATTCATACCAATATTCTAGTATTGAATTACAAAATTAAACCCATCTGCTCTTTCACGTATTGTAATACCTGTTTCAAATTATGGATTTCCAAATGCTACCATACTGATATTACCACTAGGCCACTGCCAACAAATTATTTAAGAAATAGAAAATGTATTTAGTGTACATGTTTATCACTATACAAATGTATTAGACAGTGAAACAGAACACCTTCATTTTATTCTACTCGAAAATATTGCTATTATTATGCGATTTACGTAAATTTATCATCATATATTTATGCTGGCATCACAAATCGACTAATGTAACATGAAATCGTGTTCACTTTGACATTAACTACAAAACATTTAGTTTACCTTATACTACCACCATTATCTAGTCTATTCTAAATGTTTCCAGAATAATTATTTGAATATTTGATGTTGTGCACCTTTTTATTCACTTACACAATCTTAAAGTAAAATGTTTTAATATAAAACCCAGTATAGTAGATTTAAAACAACCTAACACTTTTTCAAATAAGTATTTCACTAATTTGCATGACACTATTTCACATAGCCACATGCGTTTCCTTCATTCTCAATCACGGTTTTGTCAGACAACTAGCTCTCATACAAGAGTTGCAGCACCACATATTAATTTGTATTGTATCTTCCCAATCTAACAAAACCATTGTTTGAGATAGCACACAGAATTTTTTGATTTTCAAGCTAACCTAAACTAACTTTCACAGTGTAATTGTTCAGGTTTTAACCGATCATTGGCCAAAATATCTAAATTTGTGTGTGTTTAAACATGTTTTCATTTTGTCCTTGTTTAGCAGTGACGTCATTGCGATGAACATTGCCTTGATTTCTTTGTTTACATTCAGAGCACTGGATAGTAAAAATTAACCTCCACTATCTTCTGAATCTTATCCAGTGTTGTTTTCTCTTACCTTGTACCCGCTTATATGTAGCAGTCCATCCAATTCATCAATATTCCTTGAGGAACTTTGTCCAGTGCCTTCTCATAGTCAATGAAGCAGGCATCTACCTGCTTCCCCTAATCAACTGCTTAAAATAGATCCTACAATAAACCTGCCAAGTCTCACATGAGTATCCTTCCTAAAACCATGTGGATACTCCAGTTGCTAATTTCTGTCATTCATGACCTTTACCGCGTATTGTAGGCTATAATGAGTGAAGGTGATCAGCGTACAGTGAAAGTAGAATAGTCTATATAATGGAAAGATACTGGAAAGATACACAGGGTAGAACAGGTAGGAGTTGGCAGTAAGATTCAGGATAGATGGGATGTTGGCAAGCAGCAGAAGGAAGGAGGGAAGATCTGTTAAAGTCATACGAACAACTTTATTCATAATCATAATCATCTTATACAACTACACCAATGCCATCCATAGTTCAACTGTCCTTGTTTTTTTTTCCATAATGTACGCCTATCCAGCATGCCCTATTGATGCAAATGCATACATTTGTTAACACGCCCTCTCAATTTCAAGTCTAAATAGATACAACCAAAAAAAAAATTTCACTATAAAGATTGTCTACACACACAAGGCTTGGTATTAAAAAAGAAAACAAAAAACACTCTTCCAGGTAGAGATGAACACACAAACAAATCAGATTTGACATACCTTTTCCCTAAATGTATAAAATTTGATGGAACCTAATGGTTTAGTGAAAATGTCTGCAATGTTTCGGTTTGACTCTACATAGTCTACTGTCAGCATTTGTTTAGCCATGATATCCTTAAAAAAATGGAATTTGATGTCTATGTGTTTAGAGCATTTTGTGTTTTCGTAACTCATGTATGGCCCCCTGGTGTCAGTTTACACAGCTTAACTACCTCTGAATATGCCATGTCTAAGCTGTTAGAGAAAGGATAAAAATATAATTTTGCTTACATTTAGGTCTGAAAATTCTTGGGATATGTACATAAACTGCAATAAGTTGGGCTCGGTAGGCAGCAACATAAAAAGAAAGTTACCATACATTTTTAAGGCAGACTGAAACTAGTTTCTGGAAAACCTTCTTGATGTTTTTTTAAGTTGTTTGGATCTAGAAGATGTAAGAACTGCAAGAATTCTAAACTGGATAACTTGTCCATTTACTGAATGATGACTGTATCAATAATTTCTTAATAGGCCCTACTAATGCTAAAAGAATTTTTAAGATAACAATTATCACTGTTCTTAAAATGTTTCTTGTTCTACTCTTGTGCTTCAGCTGGCTCAGTTTGTTTGTTCCCAAATAGTTTAAAAACAGTTACATTTTGCTTTTAGAAGGTTAGAGAACTCCTTTACTTTTGCTGTGCAATACCCTATGTCATGCAGCTTAGTTTGAAGAATATTGTATGAAACATCTGTGTTAGGAAAAATATCAGCAAAAACCTTCAAACAATAATTGAAATTAAAGTAATTTTGTGAGAATTTTTGGCGTTAATGGCAGATTCTTAGTCCCAATTTTCTTCAGGGTCACTAATTTTTTCTAGCAGACGAATATCATCATCCCTGTATTCACGCATGGAGCAAACTAGACACAACTTAAAATTCCAGCGCTTGGCTGGAACTTGTTGCAAGGGCCTTTGTTCGTTTAGTGGATTTCGCAAAGAATGCCGCCAATCAACTTAAATTAACAGAAAAAATATTTTGCATTCTTTTATTGTGCCATGCTGATTGTGACAAAACCAAATTTAACCTTTGAGCCATGCAGTGAACAAATATTGCCTGGGGACCTTTTTGTACTACTGTCGCTTGCAGGCCAATCAAATTACCAACCTTATCAGCAGCATTGTCATAGATTTGAGTTACCTTTTTTTTCCACAGCCGTAATCAGCAACTAATTTTGCAACAGTGCTGTAAATAACCTCAGCAGAGCGATTTTCGGAGACATCTAAAAAACCTATAAATCTTTCTTGATCTTCGTCCTCAACCCCAATGTACTAAAATATGCATAAAAGTTGAGCTTGGTTGCTTATATCTATTGTCTAATCAATACTAGTAGAAACAAATTTAGCCTTTTCAATTTCATATTAAATATGTTCACTGACAACGATGGATACACAATAAATCAAATAATTTTGAATTAAATTTGACAATCCAGTAAAAACTGAGGACGTTTCTAGATGATGATTTAAAGTTAACTTTGTTTGGATGCCACAGTTGGCACGGGTGATGGATAGTTGATCAGCGGATGTTAGAACATGTAGACATGTTATTGTGTGCTTGTTGTTTACCACAAGTTGTTGAATAAATAAATATATATATATAATACCTAAACACGGCGCAGTCGTAATAAACTAGTTACATAATACTGTTGAGCGCGAGACGCGTAACCGTACAAAACGGTAGGCGTGAATCCTAGTTCAGTTGGAATAATAATACAGAGGTGCAATGGCGGTGGGAGTCAAGCTACCGGCCGATTTGGACCTACAAAGCAAGACGGCATTCCAGGATTGGAAGTTCTGAGAGACGGAGTTTGAAGATTACTTGGTAAGCACTGGCCAAGATAATACCAATGACAAAGTGAAAATCTCTCTCCTTCGGAACATGATGGGCAGTGCTTCCGCCCGAGTCCTAACCACTCTCTCTATTCCTGAGGCCGACCAAAACGAATATGATAAACTCAAATTAGCCATTGAGAAATATGTTAGTCCGAGAGTTAATGAAATATTTGAACGTTGCATATTTAATCATAGACAGCAAGAAGAGGGAGAAAGTTTTGAACATTATCTCACAGTTCTAAGGCAATTAGTAGAGAATTGCAACTACAATTGTGATAAACAAAACCAGGAAAGTCCAGAAAACAAAATGCTGAGGGACAGATTTGTGCATGGCATTAGACATAAAACTGTTCAGGAAGCTCTGTTGAGGATGGATAACCTAACACTAGAAAAGGCAGCAACACACTGTCGCATATGTGAACAAAGCAAGCAACAGGTACACCTCATACACAATGAAACATTGGGCATTGATCGGGACACTGTAGCAGTGAATGAGGTCAAAGAAACATTAGGTAACAAAAACAAACGTGTCACAACCAGCAGAACCACAAGGAAAGAATCCAGTTGTGGGCGGTGTCTCACAACCCATGGTCCCAAAGCATGTCCCGCATATGGTAAGAAGTGTGCAAAGTGTGGGTTTCTTAATCATTTTACCAGGGCATGTAGGGTGCGCAAAGTGCAAGTTCTTGTAAAACATTACACATATAGTTCACAAGAAAGCTTATATTGTGACTGTATTGCAGTAAAATTAGATGTGGTTAAGGTCAAAACTCACAAAAACTGTTACAGTAATGCTCAGCAGGCCCACCCCAATTAGTGGAGGGAAAAAGTATGCATTGAAGATGTCCAGATGATAGTGAAAATAGATACAGGGGCTGAAGTCAGTGTGCTGCCATCTCGAATTTTTAAAAGAGTCAACAAACAGTTTCTAGTTAAGCCAACAAACATCAAGCTAAAAACACTGGATGGAGTAATCACACCAGTAGGTATGGTGACATTGTTTTGCCAAACTAAGCTTAGTGAAGCACACATTGATTTTATGATTGTGGATCTTGAGGTAACACCATTGCTTGGGCTACAGGGTTGTCTGGCTCTGAATTTAGTTCAATGAGCCAGTACAGTAATCAAAGAGCAGTAAAGAACAGTTCATCCAGCAAAACAAGGATGTCTTTAGTAGTCTGGGCTGTTTTCCACAACTGGGCAAGATAGTCACAATACCTGAGGTGGAACCTGTATGCTGGCCATCACGACGGATACCTCAGGCATTGCGTGCACCACTGAAAAGGAGCTAAGCAGGTTGGAAGAGAAACAAGTAATACAGAAAATCAGTGAAATTGAGTCAAATATGTGGATAAGCAATCTGGTGATCACTGAAAAACCCAATGGCAAGATACGAATATGTGTAGAGCCTTCAGACTTGAATGACCAGATCATACGACAGTATCACATGGTTCCCAACATAACTGACATTTGTGAAAAATTGGCAGGAAAAAATACTTCTCTGCGTTTGATTTACGAGAAGGATTTCATTAAGTACAGCTGGAGGAGGACTCTGCATGCAAATGTTGTTTTTGCAGCCCATTTGGAGTCTACAAGTACCTGAGAATGCCATTTGGAGTAGCCAGTGAACCAGAAACATTTCAACAACTAGTTGAACATAATTTTGCAGACATACCAAACACAATCATCTACTTTGATGACCTCTTATGCATGGGGGAAAGTGAAGATACTCATGATGAAACTGTAAAGCAAGTGGTGGAGAGAGCCAGGGCACGAAATGTAAAATTCAATAAGAACAAATTGCTGTATAAACAAATAGAAGTGAAGTATGCAGGGCACATATTTTCAGCAGAAGGCATGAAAGTAGACCCCAACAGAGCACAAACACTACTGAATCTAAAGGCTCCCAGCAACAAAAAACAACTTCAAAAACTTCTAGGCATGTTTAACTATGTTCGTTGCTTTCTGCCCAACATGGCATCAATAGCGTCACCGTTGTACATGATACTGAAAGGAGGGGTGGAGTGGCAGTGGTTACCCAGTCATCAAAAAGCATTTGATGCCCTAAAGCAAAGTGTGTCATCAGTACCTGTACTTGCTTCATTTAATCCAAAGAAAGAAATCACGCTGCAATGTGATGCCTCACAGAATAGACTGGGCTGCTGCTTGCTACAGGAATCTGGCTCACAGACAGGCTAATTACAGATGATAACCACAGCATCACGGAGCCTGAATGAATGCGAAAAAAACTACTCTCAGTCGGAGAAGGAGTTGTTGGCCATACATTTTGCCACCTCCAAATTTCATGACCTCATCTATGGATGCACCATTAGTGTACAAACAGATCATAAACCGCTGGTGGCAGTCATGAATAAGAAAATTGGTAAAATAGGATCAACATGCCTTCAACGTCTTAGGCTTAAACTTCTGAAATATTCACTGCAAGTGTACTATGTGCCAGGAAAAGATCTACATCAAGCAGACACAATGTCTAGAATGCATCTACAGGATACAGAGGAGGACACTGAAATGTTAGAAGTGGTCCACTCAATTAGTGCCCACTTACCAATGAGTGAAAAAAGGAAACTAGTCTTTCAAAGGGAAACTAGCGCTGACCCAATTCTTGCAACAGTGATAAAAAATACACAAGGGTGGCCACACATCAACAAGTTATCGAAGGGGCATCAGTGTTACTGCAAGTTACAGGAAGCCCTTTACATGGAGGATGACATACTATTTTGTGAAGACAAAATTGTGGTCCCCAGCACGTTAAAGCAGTATGTCCTCAACCTGGTGCATGAGGGACACTGTGGCATTGAAAAAACTAAAGCAAGGGCCAGGCAGCTTTTTTACTGGCCACACATGTCAGCTGATGTCACAGAACTAGTGTCCAGGTGTGGTACATGTGAGAAATTCAGGAGGGCCAACTGTAAGGAGCCACTACGACCTCACGAGTTACCAACATTGCCATACTTCAAGGTAGGGGCAGATATCCTCAAACATGCAGGTCATGCATACCTAATCCTCATAGACTACTATTCACACAGGATAGACATTCGACCACTAGCTGCTAAAATATCTTCTAATGTCATAAATGCCATGCAAGACACATTTAATGTGCACGGGTTTTCCAAAGAACTTATGGCGGACAACATGCAGTTTGCATCATTTGAGTGTAGGAAGGATTACAGGAAATATGGCATCTCTCTTAGCACCTGTAGCCCTCACTATCACCGGAGCAATGGGCTCGCAGAGAAAGCTGTAGAAATTGGAAAAAAAAAATCCTGAAAAAAAAAGCACCTGTGAAGGTTCTGATTTCAGAGACATTCTGAGGGAGCACAACACCACACCAATTACAGGAATGGCAGTGTCACCAGCGCAGATACTATTTAGTAGGTGTATCCGTACAAAAACACCAATTACAACAGCGAGACTACAGCATTTATAAGTCGCTTAAAGCCAGACAAGACAAGGTCAAGCAGTTTCACGACAGGTCAGCCATTAAATCTGAAAGTCAGTACCAGGTGGGTGACAGGGTAGTCATCAAGACAGAATGAGATAAGACATGGGAGCCTGCTGTCATAGAGTCAAAGTGCAAGGAACCACGTTCCTACTGGATACGACAAGACAGGACAAAAATCGTTAGATGCAGCACCAGGCACATAAGACCATCCAAGACAAGAGGACTCACGGTACAGAATAATGTATCCAGTTATGATGAAACTGATGATAAGGCACACAAAAACATCCCAAACCAAACATTGCTGCCATCTGGACAAAACATTAGGGGAGAAGAGAATGAAAATGCTCCAAAACAGCCAACTTTGCAGTCAGGATGAGATGTCGGGAACGAAGAGAAGTCAAGACGAGACATCAGGAATAAAGAGAGAGATAAAGTCAGTGAAGAAGACACTGAAGACTTCAAAGGGTTTGAAGACATTGGAGAGACCCAACTAAGACAGGAAGGAGCAAGGAAAATTCAAGAGCCAGTGAGAAAGAACAGTATGTCACTCGAAGTGGTCGGAGAGTGAAAGTTAAAGGATGGTATGAACCAACTTAACAAGGGGTTAGAGGGAAGTGCAACTGAAGGGGGAGGTGTTAGGATGCCACAGTTGGCACGAGTGACGGACAGTTGATGAGCGGATGTTAGAACATGTAGACATGTTATTGTATGCTGGTTGTTTACCACAAGTTGTTGAATAAATGTATATATATAATACGTAAACAAAGTCATACTGACTGATGAGGTTTATAAGTTCCACAGAGGCCTAAGTCTCTTTGTTTTTAGAATCATGTTTTTTATTCTGGCCTCTGATAGGAAGTTCTTGCTTTGCAAAGTAACAAAAAACATCTACAAAATGTCTCACGTTTTCTCTGTTCTTTTTTTTTTTTTTTACAAGTTCGTTGTTGGTGACACAATTCTTTATGTTCGTCGACAAGTGGTCAATTCTAATTATGCCAAGACTATCTCACATAAGATTGCTTACAAATGAGTTTGTGACACACAATGCTTCTCCAAAGCTTTGTGCAAATTGCTCATATCCCTGTAACCAGTTTTGCTTCAAAATTTTTTTTCTTTGGTAAAAAGAATACTTGGCCAACAGAAAAGTTTACTAAGTATATCTAAGTCAGGAGTCGATCTCCCCTCTCCCAAAATTTATATTTTATTTTTAAAAATGGTTAAACAAGTCTTCGAAACATTCCAAATAGCACTGTGACTGTGCGCATGGCTGGGGCTGGGTTGATCATCCAGTTCCATCCTGGACAACGTATGCTGCAGAGCTCGCAGCTTAACTTGTAGAGAGATGGCAGTCAAACTGTAGACATTTCAGATGAAGTTCCGATGTCTTAACATCCAGAACGGAATACTAGATTCACGATATTGACTTGAGTTTTATTTGACATGCTGTGAGTATTATAAACTTGCCTTGTAGGAAACAAACGTCCTGCCGGCCGGTATGAGCATATGTACATACGGCCAGCTGCTTTGCGTTTAGCGGGTCTTAGCCGATCATTTCAGAAGAAGTCTAATGAAGTGACACTCAGTGTAGGCTACCTGTAACTTCTTTAGTTGGTTTAAAGAACCAGTACTTTAATTGGAAAATTTAGCAAAAAAACCTGATTCAGTGTACCAAAGTCACATAGTTTTGCTGTTTGTGAAAAATTTGCCCATACAGAGCTCTTTTGAATGAGTTTTATATTTGCTGTATCTGTTCATGAAAACTGTTCAACGCCATTCTAAATATTTCCAAGCAATGTCTTTTCAAGGATGCTTGGCTTAAGGTCATTCATATATTAGTTTTATTATAGTAGATGTTAATACTTTAATATCTTGTTTTCTTATTTATTTGTAAGTTACATGTGGGTAATTTTGTATCAAATCACGTAGGGCCATGTGCTTCAATGTCACAGATTTTGTTCAAATTTTTATCCAATCTAGGTACACATAAAATAAGAACTAATAATATTTTTTCAGAATTTTTGAAGGAAAACCTGAGGAAGGAGAATTTCTTTAAATTTTGATATTTTGCAGCAATTTATGTTCTCTAATGACCTACATCAGCTGACTGAAATTGTTATAATTCTTTTTGTTTTTAAGCTATCAGGTTCATTTAAGTGTAAAATGAAAGATAATTTTCAGTTCTTTTTAAGTACATATAGAAAACGTGCAAGAAAATAAAATTAAAAAAATTAATAAGCATACAATAAAATTTTTTTAGTTTTTACAAAATTTGCTATTATTCTTAAGTTACATACATACATATATATATATCACACCTTTGAAACTTTTTCTCTACAATCATCTTACCACATATTAAATGTAGTAAAAAAATTAAGAGGGTGTTTTTTATTGTTTTTGAAAAAAAATTAACTTATCATATTGTACCAGAATTTATGAATTTTCAGAAAGCATTAAAAATCATTTCAACATATAAAAAGTACCAGACTGAAAACAATAGGTTAGCATAAAATAGTAAAAATAATTACATTAGTTAGTTTCCTGTCTAATAAAAATTATCTTCTTATGTACACAAAACAATTACACAGTGCAAGTGATATAGCCTTAATACTGCAATCTTCACACAACCTCTTCCATTAACTAATAAAATTACAAACATCTGATAAAAGTAAAATATCTAAATAATTAATGTCAATGATACTACAAAAGTTTTTGCACTAATTACGACAATTATAACAAAAGTTAGGTAGGCCTACATTCTTCTGACAGACTAAAATATTGGAAATTATCGACACGCAAAAAACAAGTTAATCAAGTGCAAGTGACTCTATACATAACAATGACATCTATACAGCTTTTTGCAATATCCAAGGCCTGAATAAAAACATTACACATGAGATTTACCAGTGCAGGTGATACATTACAAATTTTAACTACTTCTTGCCAAATTAATGTAAATACTATATTTCATAACTTTGACTAAGGTTGTTCATTAATATTGTGTTGAGTTTTACTCTCAACAACATAAGTGGGAGCTGATAGACTTGTTAGAGAAGGAACAGGTATTTCTCTAACAATGTTTTCAAGTGGTAGCCAACAAAAGTCTTCATTATATTGCCAGAAGAATGTCCCAGAAGGTCCATTAGGATGCATGAATTGAAGTCTAGCATCTCCGTCACTGTCACTTACATTAACTACTTTCCCTATCCACCACTTTTTATTGTAAATAACGGCTCAATACTTTTCAGGTATTATATTAATAAACTCTTATTTTTCCAGAGGCTTAACATACACACTGAAAGAAATGTCTGAATTTGAAATACGCTTTACAAACAAGGTCGATTTGTTAAGGGGTTTAAGATAATTATTCTCTCTTGTTCCTGGAACTGAAGCAGCATTGTTGTAGCGCTGTTGTAGAAAGTTTCTGTTTCTGTCAACTTCTGATGATGATATGAAAAACAACTTAATACTAATACCTTCGATGTGTTCCTCAGCAAATTTGAATAAATCTACAGCACTAAGAATAAGTCCGTCGGTAGTTTTTTGTAAACTGGCTCTAGCTGCTTACCTTTTTACAGTTGCACCCACACCATCACACTCAATTTTTCCATGACTAGTAGCAAAGAAATGCCATTCAGCTGTAAGTTTGTAATCATCCTCATGATGGCATAAGTTTATAAAGTTTTTGTAATTTTTGTATTGACCATAGCTACCATCACTGAAGTAAACAACATGTTCAATGTGCGGTAGTTCTGACCGGATGTGTTGTAACATTGTTTTTTGAAAGGCAAAAAATGTTGTAGTATCGTGTTTGAGACGGTCACTAATGATACAAAATGACTTAATGAGAATTTCTCCTTCACTGTTGTAATAAATCACAGATGGATGCAAAGTTACATGGATGTTGTGCCAGTGGAAACCCTGAGTAGCATCTTGGAGTATACATGTATAATTTTCTGCAAAATCTGCATGAATCAAGCAAGTTTTGTCATTTAAGTTAATGTTCACATTCTTCATAGGCTGGCTTTAAGATTTTGCTGTGAAGTGATGTCTAGTGATAGCTTCCAACTTCACTACCATCATTTCTACAAAGTCATCCACCGATTTTATCAAAGTTTCCAGTGTTGATCTATCCGTACACAGCCATTGCTTGAATTCAACAGTCTCTTGATTGATTAAATATTTCATTTACATGATATATTCATGGAGCAAAGATGTATTTGGTCAATTAGAACAACGGTGCAGCATACACTCTTCAGAGGATAAGTTGCATAGTTTTTGGAGGAGTTATTGGTATGGTATAGTAAGACCAAAACTTTGCATCGTAAGTTTGACATTTTGTGAAATTCTACTCACATCATCATCATAATAAAACTCTTTTACTCTTTTGGTTGTGGCTTCACTAATAATGAGATGTCCTTTCCATCTATCTGGTTTTCCTAAAACTCCGTCCTCCTGTAAAACCTTCCTGGCTTTTATGACTAAATATTCTGGGGCTCCTAAATAATCAACATTTTTTTTATACTCCATTATTCTGGAACAAGGGTCAGTATCTGGACTTTCTGAATTATATTACTGGCTACGTATTTTTCCTTCAATTTTCTCATTAGTGTATTACAATTAGTAATAGTCTTTTAGATTTACTGCTGGTACTTTCAATGCATATAGGGTTTTATATATTTAGAGTTTTACTTGCCCATGCTGTGAAACTTTCATGTACCTGCTGTGCTTTGTCCTTTAAAGCATGAAGTTCTCTTGTTTATCCTTCTTTTTTTAACCTTGATTGGTGAACAGTCCATCATCCTGCAGCTATTGTTGAGTTTCTCTATGGTAAAAGAATTATCTGGTTCACAATCACACTCTGATGAGTTACTGTCATTTTCTGGCTCTGCTTTAATAACTTTTGCTTCTTGCACCACTAATTTTCTGCAAGATATACAGGGTTTTTTACGTGGCACAAGATCCACAGACGTATGACATTTCTTGTAAAATAAAAAAGGAATAGTCTTGAGGCCTTTATGTACATTCTTCTTATGTTTTGTAAAAGGGTCACTGTACACTTTTTTTAGAATTTCAAAATTTGACAGAAAATTATGCCTGTGATATAAACACACTCGTTGAACATTGGAGCATTTAGTTCTTACCTCTAAAAAAGTTTTCTATCTGATTCAGTAAGTTCTGTTGTACAACTTACTGGGTGAATTGAATTTAGAACTGAAAAATTTTCTTTTAGGTGATGTCCCACACAACAACTTTCCATTTTCAAAACCCAACACAAAATTAACTGAACATTATTCAACACACATCAAACTTGAAGAGCAATTTTCATTGTTGATAGTACAGACTGCATTTCAAACATTCATGAACAATATCAAGCACAGACTGATTGAAAAGTTTCAGTCTCTATCCCATGTGAAAACCTGCCCTGCTGCTTTCCCATGGCTTGGACATATTCCTTCTCTCTCTTCCCCTTGCCATCCCTGTGTGTTCCTAAAATTTCCGCAGCTTAGATGAGGTCACTCAAAGGCTGATGAAAACGTGAGTATCTGGCATGACTCCGTTATTTCTCATGCCTTTTAAATTTAACTTTTAATTATTTTAACACAAGGCAGTACTTTATAAAAAAAACAATTCAAAAAACAATAACTCAAAAATAAACAAAAACACCCTTTCTTTATTTTTACTGCATTTAATGTATGGCAAGAAGATTGTAGAGAAGTTTCAAATATGTGTTATTTGTAACTTAAGAGTAAGTGCAAATTTTGTAAAAACTAAACATTTAGCATTTTATGCAAATTAATTTTTTTTGTTTTATTGTTTTGCATGTTTTCTTTATGTACTTAAATAGAGCTGAAAATTATCTTCCATTTTACACCTAAATGAACATGATAGTTTAAAAACCAAACAAATTATAACAAATTCAGTCAACTGATGTAGGTCTTTAGAGAGCATAAATTGCTGCAAAATTTCAAAATTAAAAAATTTCTCCTTTCTCAGGTTTTCCTCTAAAAATTCAGAAAAAAAATTCTTATTGTGTATGCCTACATAGGAAAAAAAATAAATGGAAACTGAGACGTTGAGGCATGGTCATATTTTAAAATTAGGTGTTTAGAGATGAAATTACCCTAATCATGCTACCTTACAAAAGGGTGCATCTACAACAGTATACTGTTACATTCAAACTTAGATAATAAACAATCAAAATATAATATCGTTCCTAGAGTAGAAGGAAAATTGACTAATGAGCTGGACTACGTGAATCAAAGAGTATCCTGTTGGGTCGGACTGAGACAGAAGTGTGTTCACATTATCAGTGAACATTATTAATTTCGAACTACGCCTGTTCGAAAACAGACAACACATGGGATTGCTGCCTTTGGTTGGCTGCTTCTGTTCTGTTGTAGAAGAATCATCCTCCTTGTTAGTTAAAATGTCAGCAGGAAACTGTTGTGATTAATTAAAGGTGACAAGCCAGACAGTTGTGGAAAATACGTTACAAGGACAGTCCCTATTTTGATGCAATTGTTGCAAACAGTTAAACACAGCTTGTTCTTCACAAACTCGTATGGTTCTGTCGTGCGTTTTTGGCAAAAAATCAGTGCATTATGTGCAAGAAATCAGTACATTATGTGCAAGAAATGAGCTTTTTTTTGCACAAGGTATGTGTTACAACAAGTTTTATCATTAAATTGCTTGGATTATAATTTGGCTGCACCTTAAAAGTTTCCAACAACACTGCATAAATGTAAGCAATAGGTACACTTACCAGGAAGGTGTCAACTGCTTCTTGTGCCCAACTATATTTTTTCCACATACTTAGAGTATCTAGTAAAGGTGAGGCAGTCATTGTTTGATAAGGCAACTTCCTAAAATGAGTGAAAAAAGTTTATGCTCTAATGATTGATTGAATGGTATGCGAAGGTCTATAATTATTGACTTATTCTCTGAAACAATATAGTTGTGTGAATTTGGTAATACAGCATGTGCCTGCAACAGAGCTTCCATGTAAAGCAACGCAGTGTCTCGTATTCTGATTATAATTGCTATGTTTAAAAGTAAACTTTAATATAAACAGTGACTACTCACTGTTAAGGGGCATTTTCAAGTAAACATCTCATCAGCTATCAGGGTTGTTATGTTGGAGACTGTGTGTGGAATATAGTGAGAGTAGTTTACCCTTCTCGTGGACTACCATGAGCTTCTGAATAAAATGTTGTGACATCAGCTGCTGCCTCCATGGTGACAGTGTACTTCAGAGCACTTTGCTACACAATATATTGTGTGCAGTGGCTGAAAGTAACTTCCTCTTTGTGGGGTTGCTGGCTGTGCATTTGGGTAGGGTCTGAGGATAGTTAAATTTTCCCTTCCATTGCCAAAACCATACAAATGCAAACTGGTTGTCATCATTTGTTATGAGCAGTGTAACAACACACTGACCTGGTACTTTGTACTGTATCATTAATGTACAAGTGTGCCGGTACTAAACCAGTACTCTGCAGAAATGTAGATTCAGGAGTGTGCAGGTACTGAATTATACTGTGTATAGAAATGTAGATTCATGAGTGTGCGGGTACTGAATTATACTGTGTATAGAAATGTAGATTCACGAGTGTGCAGATGCTGAACTATACTGTGTATTGAAATGAAGATTCATGAGTGTGCAGGTACTGAATTATACTGTGTATAGAAATGTAGATTCACGAGTGTGCAGGTACTGAATTATACTATGTATAGCAATGTAGATTCACGAGTGTGCAGGTACTGAACTATACTGTGTATGGAAATGTAGAATCACGAGAGTGCAGGTACTGAACTATACTGTGTATAGAAATGTAGAATAACCAGAGTGCAGGTACTGAACTATACTGTGTATAGAAATGTAGATTCACGAGTGTGCAGGTACTGAACCAGTGCCCTGTTCATAAATGTGGATTCACAAGTATGCATGTTTGAGAGAAAAAATGTCACTTGAATAACGTACTTGAGGAGAATTCATTTTGGTTGCAGATCTCTAATACAAGGTTATGAAAATGCCATATTTAAGCTTGGTATTTCCACATTATTGTGCTGCTTCATTAATACAACACATATGTACAAATTCACAATCACAACTGTGAATGCATACCCAGAAATTATGCACACAACCACAAATAGTAATGTATAGAGGATGTCCAGAAACCAACACGTAATAAGCACACCATGTTAATCCTGGGCCAAATTTGAGATGATAATTTTAGTGGCAAAATGTTTTAAGACGACATTTTACATGCACAATGTGGCCTCATAGCATTGTAGTTCATCCTCTCTTGTGGTACACACACACACACACACACACATATATATATATATATATATCTTATTATTATTATTGTTCTGACCTGCAGGATAAAACCCTGAGCAGTCCAAACATGATTCTAGGTTTATTCAACGTAACATACATAAAATAATACCCAGACATGGAGCACAACAAGGGAATTTTTCTGTTCAGTGTTGCCACATTGTGTACATAAAATATTGTACATTTTACACTAATATTTTCTTCATCAATTTAGCTCAGGATTTGCACTGTGTGATTATCATGTGGTTGTTTCTGTATAACCTGTATAGTAATCTATTACCAGTAACTGACTGTCCCATGTGACAGCACCTTAATGCATCTGAACATGCAAATCTCAACAAATAGAATAAAAACTGTAAAATAATCAGGTGCAAATCAACCGATGTCAATGATAACACATGTAAGGGCTTATCTGATAGTAAATTAACCGTTACATAACCATGTATGTAACAGAATGACTTAATAAAATCCTCATATTATACTGTACTGATTTCCATAGTGCTTACGCCTCTGTTAATGTCATTGTCATGTCAGCATTGAAAGTTTTGCCTCAGTAAGTCTTTTGGTGTAATTTAGAACTATGAACACTATTACTGGCTGTAACTTATAGTTTGCAGTACTAACTTAATTTACAAGTTACAAACAACGAAGATGCCTGTATAAAAATATTCTCCAGTGTAATGCTTACTAGTAGTGAAGTAGGTTGCAGCAGCATTTTGTAGTGGAGGTGTTTGTGGTGTAATTAGTTATGTTTCAATCACCTTTCACCAAGGTAGTGTGGGTTTGATTCCTTGCATAACAGTGTGGGAAATGTGGCAGATATTACAATGTTCAACATGTTTTGTCAGCGTGCTTCAATTTTCTCAGTATTAGTTATTGCTGTTTTGTCTTCGTCTCACTTCTTCCACATTTATGCTACCGTAGTTGCTAGGTGCTGTCCATATCGCTGTATCACCAGTTTGAGATTTCAACCCAGGTCCTTCCAGATGTGAAAATATTCTTACAACTCAGTGAGTAAACAGTTCAGTTAGTGTGTATAAAATTAATACAGAAATGTAACTAGACACAGGAAGTTTCCAGTGTTTAAAGAACTGTATTACTCAATATACATAATATGTGATAGGTAAATTTTTGTAAACTATGTTTGTATGGTAGGTAATAATTTGTCGTATTGTGAACTTATTTAGAGTTAAGTTTCAGAGTGTTAACATTTCTTTCACACACATACATACATACGTACACATATACATTCCCTACCTGTATTTCTTTAGTAGGATTAAAGAGTCAGTTCTTAAATTGGAAAATTGAGCAATAGACTTGATTAAATGTACCAAAGTGACATATTTTTTCTGTTTGTGAAAAATTCACCCATATAGAGCTTTTTTGAATGAGTTTTATGTTTGCTTTATCTGTTCATGAAAACTGTTCAATGCCATTCTAAATATTTCCAACAAATTTTTTTTTCATTATACTTTGTGTCTAATATTTTAGTTTTATTTTATAATAGATGTTAAGGGGTATTGATCCCTACCGCCATGGATTTATCTGTTTCTTCTCGATAACTTCTGTTCCAGTCGATGTATCAACATTTTTGTCACGACAAGGCATAGATACAAACTTAATCGATTTTCTGTAATTGCTGGAACCACGATATATTCATTATTTTGCAACGGGAAACAGCTGAAAAGGAAAACTTGCTTTAATTACGGGAGCGACTACAGAGGCCGCAACATTAACAGAAACAATGCCATGTGGATTCTAAAAAGTGAATGAAACTACAAACTGTGCCTTGTCAGCGTGAAAAAAGTAAAACAATGTGTCTATTCCCTGATTTATAAGAAAAACCGTAAAACCTATGTGACAGGGATCAATTCCCCTTAATACTTTAATACTTAACCTAGTATTTTATTTTTTTGTATCCTTTCATTTTATAGTTATTTGAGACTGCTTATGTCATTGTTATATTTTAGTTTCTGTTCTGGTCAAAAGATTAATACAGTGCTAAATTTTTTTTTTTAAATTTATTGTTCATCCTTTTTGTTTTCTGGTTTATGCAATTTTTTTTACTGGAATAAACTTTTTTGTTCTTTTTGTACCATTATACACAGCTTTTTTATGCGCATTAGCACTTCCAGATTTATGATATTTATGAAGTACCTAGACAAAGAAAAAAACATTCTGTATTTTATATAACTGTCCAGATTGTTATGTCATGTGATATACATTATATATTTTTATAATTTAAGATTTAAAATAATTTTTTTCAACGCCTGTTTATTTTCTTAGGTTGCAATCAAAATTATAGACAAGACTAAATTAGATGAAGATAACTTGAAGAAAATATTTAGAGAAATTCAAATTATGACGCAACTGCAACACCCACACATTATAAGACTTTATCAGGTAAGTTAATATATGCAAAGCTTTCAGTTATTTTTTTATTGCTGTAGGCTTAATGTTAATTGATGATAAAATATAGTTCCTCAGTTTCAGCATAATCTTATCAGAAAAATAAATTTTTAGAATTATGTACGCTAAGTACAGTTATTTCTGGTAACTTAATACAGGATAGATAAACTTAGTATCACCAGGCTAATTTGATTCCAAATAAAGGATTAAAGATTTCATGAACACTGTTATGTTCTTAATAAATGAATGTATTAATAATGAAGTTGGTTAAATGTTTGAAAACCACGAAGTCATTTTATAAAAGAAATATCCTGGTACCGTGTTAAACAAAAATTGTACAAAGTTACCCACCGTATATGACTGTGGGGTTTGTTAAATATGTTTAATTCACCTAAAACTGGATTTGATTATTGGATTATATTATAGTATTTCTATTGGATATGTTTTGGTATTTTGCCATAAAATTTAAGTTGTTTTGTAACGTACAATGAAGGGATGGTTATAACATGTAGGGCCTATTTTACATTTTTGTTAGGGGTGCGCTTTTATACTGACATGTTACAATAGGTTTTTTACAGAAATGTCTGTAACCTGACTTTACTAAAGTTGTCGATCTTTAATGCCATGTCCATCCAGCAAAAAGTGTGTAAGTTTTATTAAGAAATATCATTTATATTTCTGAAATTATATGGATTGAAATTTGTCCCAAACAAATAGTTTTAAGGCAAATTTTCTTAACACAGCATTGAGAAATATTTTTTGGCTTTGTTAATGGTCAAGTAGTTTTTATTTTACCACCTTCCATACTGTACTGAACCCTTTTACTTCTTATGACTGCAACTAATTATTTTTGCAGCACTTCAGTATCATCTGTCTCTTTAAAACGTATCATAGCCACCTGTAGGTGGGCTCTTAATTCCACCTTGTGCAATTTATAAAACCTACAACAATTTTGTTTAAATTTAGTAGCACAACCTGTAAACAGATATGTATCTGTCACAGATGGAAAGCCTAGATATTACTACCTAAAGAGATGGTCAGAAAGCCTCGGTATAAAATACTACAGATGGGCCACTAAATTAAATAAAAAAATTGAAAGCAAATATTGTTTAAAAACAATTATACATTTTACTTTCAAGTCTTATGATTTTGCAGGGAATATTGTTTTGTTGCAGTTGATGCTATCTTTTAACCCAAACGGTTTAACGTTTTTGTATCCACAGGGCACAGCCCTGTAATGTTTCTCGCCATCTTGAATCACTGACTGACAAACAAAAAAGAAACTAAACACTAGTTCAATAATACTGTCAACATATAAAAAAATCCAATCATCACACTATAGCTGTATACACAATGCCACCCAACAAATATAGTTACACAACTACTAACAACCAATACCATCTACTTAGAATATCCTTGAAACATTATATAATGTGCACCCATTCAGTAACTACATAATGCAGAACACAATTGTTACCACTCAGTTTTCTTCGTAAGAATTTGCCACACATCATTATATACTTATAAAGAGCGATTCTACAACATTTACTGTAGAGTTTACAGATTCTTTGAAATATCACTAAGGATTACATACTTTCATCGTACACAAAATATTTAATGAATTTTTTTGTGGGACAAATTTTCCATCCATCAGCTGTGTGTTGCTTAAAAAAGAACGTCCTTATAGTACTTTTTCTTTACCCAGATCCCCATGGCACAGAAACGATTATGTAAGTTCTTCAGAACTTACAAAATCTCCTTCTTTTTTGATGAATCATGAATAAATTTTTCCTTGGTCACTGTGCGTAATAAAATTACAACCCTCCAGATTTTTCTCATTGCTACACAGTGAAATTTCTATATTACTACAGTGCAATGACATCAACTTTCCCAATATACTTGGGCGCCTACACATCCCAGAAGAAAATTTCACTATCAAATTCTGTGCAATGAGTAAATACCAATGTTTAGTGTCCCTTTTGATTGTAACACAAAGGAAAATTAACTTGTATTTAATATGCCTCAGCAGAATGCACAGTTTGATTCCTTTACAAAAGGCTGTTAAAAGTTACAGGCTCATTCCTCTCTAGTCATGAAAAAAAGTGACAACATATGTACTGTTACCATGGTTAGCGGAAGATATATAGACGGTTAAGGTTTAGGGCGCCACTCCATGGATTACGGGCGTGGAGACCGGGCTAGTCTCTTTCTCAGGGTGTGACGTCACCCGCGTGGCTTTAACCCTGAAATCACTCGCAGAAATTTACACAGTTTTAATTCCTTACAAAACACTCTTATGTGGGCTCTTGAAGGCGTTCCACGCGCCTACCGACCAAAGTTCGAACAACCGACAACGTTCTGCTCCCACTCATCCGGTAGCACCTCCAATCTCTCCCCCTCAGTCCCGTGATTCCCAGTTTCTCTCGTCTCAGTGCGGTAATTCCCCAGTTCTCTCCACACAGTGTGGTGATTCCCCGTTTCTCTCCTCAGGCTTGCCACTTCTGCTTCACTTGACGACTCATTGCCAATATAGTTCAACAGTAAAAGAATGGAGATTACACGCTAACCAATGATAATTAATTCCTTATATGCTAAGCACAACCTTTTTCTCTAAACTATAAAGTTGGTGTTGCAAGTGGCAGTGTATCAAATCACGTAGCAAATGTAAACAAAACACACACTTAACCTAAAAGCAATAAAGTTTCAATGGAAAATAACACAAGCAACTTGGCATAGGTTGATAGTAAATTAATTACTTTACACTTTTAAAACAACTTGATCTCGGCAAGTTAAAAGGTACGTCGCACAAAGGTTGTGTGTCACTTGACCTTGATGCACTACATAACTATATAGGCCTATATGATGGGAACCAAATCTGTCTCAATAATGTTAGGGGCGAAGCCCTGACGGATGTCAGTACACAAACATTTCTTGCAGGCAAATATTTCTCACCCGAAACATGGATTATAGTGCACCATCTATTTTGATGTAGTTTCAGTTCCAGAAGAGTAACAGCACGGAACTTGTTGTTAAATAATATTCCTGGTAAATGTCGTAAAGCACCGGGACCATACTGGTTTACAAAAACCACTTTTGTTCATTAAAACTTGCTGTGTTCTGTTATTTGAGTGAATGTTAGTTAATTCTGGTGTTCGGGTGTAGTAATAAATAGACTAAGTTCGGTTCTCCCGGGTAGCATGTTGTTACTGTCCTTTCCTGGCAGACCGTTTTTGTACTAGCTTTGTTGGTATGACTCTAAATGATTTTACATCCACTAATCTCAAATTGCAAGGTCACGTAAGTGGAGTCGCTGTCAGCTGTCTACCAAGCTAACTGCAACGTTTGTCGCACGCCAGGCTGTTGTATGCCAGATGCACTCACCAAGCATACGAGAAACATACAAGGTGAACCCTTATGAAAATGAGGAGTCTCCTCATTTGGCCCCGCTACAACAATGTCCGCTTCTTCTCAGTACATTGCAGCCTTACTCACCTTTTGACATTTTTCTTGTGACATATTAGGTTGTAAAACTCAAATTTGTGTTTAGATACGGTTAATTTGGATGTATGAAATCTTTTGGCTGTTGTTTTTACCAAAATACTATGCATAAATATGAAAACAAAATTGACTTGTATTCTTGATTCATTATTGAAAGTAATTTCAAACAAAGTTTTGCAAATCATTCACTGCATTGCAATACATGAAATCATTTGCTTTGGGCACTCGGGAACTCGCAAATTAAAGAACAGACCGAAAAACATCTTGAAGAAAATGGAAGAAAATAAATTTAGTACTGACAATTTCCACATGAAGATTATAGAGTTTCCACATCTCAATAAACAAAATAAGAATACTGGATGGTGAAAACGAGACCCATGCACCCTAATGGTGACACGCACAGGAGGAAGAAGAAAAATTTGTAGTGTTTCAGAACTGTCCGAAATTGGTTGTAAAAAAAACCTACTGCGGGTGCTACCTATGCATGTAATATTTGACACTCCCGTTAACATATCATTACTTTTATGGACTACTGGCCTAATTCTTCATTAATATTTTCTTTTCAGAAGACTACACGGATCGGGGTTACACCCTAGCTGCATTTGGACATCCCGAGTACCGGGGAATAACTCTTGCCAAAACCAAGCACGTCGCTGCTAGCGTCCCTCTTGCCTGACCTTCAAGTATCGTGCTCCTATTGGCTACCCAATACACACTAGGGTGGACCGAAAAAAGGCTTTTTTTTATTTTGAAGTTGTAATAGCGAGGAAAAGTTGTGAATTATATACACAGTAAAAAGAGAAGAAAAAATATCAAAATGGGTTGACATCTTTCAATCACGCGTAAGGCTGAAAGTTTGGCAAAAATATAAGAAAAACTTCATTTGTGCGATTATTTAAAAAATTTATGAATTAGATATTTTCGTATCTTCAGATAGGGCTTCAAAACGTTGTGTTTTAATTTGGTTTTGATCAGTTGTTATCTTCTGGTCATTCATAAACCCCAAAGTTTGCCAAAATAATGACAATTTCACATTTTTACGATTTAATTTTTATATCTTCAACATACTTTTTTTAACGAAATAGTTACAATATTTTTATTTTTGAACATAAGAACATTGTTTTTAATTATAGTGTGAATACATTAACAACTTACAATCTCGCAATGACCCCACTGCTATTTAGAAAAACATTACCCAAAACGATAGTTACGGATAATGACAGTGTGATAACAGTGACAACGGGTATGGTACTTTTCGACTTACTAAATATTTAAAAAAGCTTTAATATTTAAGTTGCAGTATAGTTTTTTTAACAATAAATTTACTTTTATAAAAAAAAACTGAAATCTGAATAATTAGTCCATGACAGTTTAACCTGTCCATTAGTGCTGTTTTCTATTTTGTAGCCGAAGGTACTTTGAAGACTAATTTGCTGGTGAAGTTGGGCATGGATGATCTGGACAGCAGAGTGGTTTTTATAAATTCGTCTCGAGATTCAGCTCCACAAACTTTTCCTGAGGCTTCTGTGACGAGTTTTACACAGCGTTTAACAGCCTGTGTGTGAACTGGGAATTGCTTGAAAGTAATGTTCCAGTCAGGGATTGAGCCACTGTCAATGTGCGATTTGATCTCGTAGTCACTGATTTCTGCTATCAGTGGGGGAGAAGATAATTCACTGTCCATCCAGTTGATTATTTCTGAGTAGTGTTGTGCATTGAAGTTTATTTTTGGTGACGTAAATGTTCTTACTGCTTTCCTTCTTGCATCTACGTGCCTTGCCTTCAGAATTTTTCGAAGTCCGAGCTCTCTCATGTATTTCTTGTCATCGTGAATCATGGCGAACAGTAGTGTTCTGGGTGGGCACAAAAACTATTCCGTTCAATCACAGAGTCAACAATGTCTCAAGCAAAAGTTTTGGTGAGTACCTGGTATATTGTATTGCTTGGTAAACAAGTTTCGGGGCGTCTGTAAAGTGTTTACTTGTTTTGATAGTTAACCACTTTGGCATGTATGATCTCAATATAAACAAAACTAGTTCTTGAAGTTCAGGTGAGGGGCTTTCTTCACTTAGGCTGTACAATCTGAGAGTTCTATTTGCCTTTGTCAACCACCTCACATGCGATAAGGGCCAAGGATCTAGTACAGCCAAATCTTCTTTACACGTTCCTGATTTTATTACCTTTGAAATATCAAGTAGGTATGGCTGATCTTTGCTAAGCACGTTTCTGTCTGTCTCTGGGATCTTACAATCAATACTCTGGAAGTTAACCACAGGCAGTTTTTTGGCAGTCATCTAACTTTTCACCGACTGGCCCTTTAGAAGTACTAGGCCCTGTTGTCTTGCCGTCCAAGTGCTGAAAGTGGTGGAATGGCAACTCATTGCAATGGAGGAGGCAAATTGCCCATTGTACTGGTTTCCTTAAATAAAGTTCAACTCGGCGAACCAGACAAGTTTTCCAACCTGTATTAACAGAAGTACCATCACTTTCGATCACAATTAGATTTTCAAGAGATATACCTCACTCAGATAGGTAAGAAATAACAGACTTAACATTATCTTCAGAGCCTCCAGAATTTGGAGTAATGTGGCCAACGTAGAGTGAGCCTGTTTCTTGAATCAGCGAGAAATGCTCTTCCTTAATAATTCTACAAAACCTTTTTGAATGGGCTTGCTCTGTGACCAACATGTCGTCCTTTCTTCCATCTAAATAGAGACCTAAAAGTGGAAGAGAGTCTGATTTACTACATAATGCAGCCGTAACATTTTGATTTCCCTTTCTTGTTTTGTTCTTAATGGGAGGAATCTGAATCAGTAACAACGCCAAAGTCGTGCAAAACACTTGATGTGAGCACTGCAGTGGTGCAATTGGAAACACCATAACTGTTGTTTATTATTGCAGTAGATTGTAATTGAACTCTCATCTGCAAAATAAGTTTAGAAGAGGTAACTGTAAGTGGATCTCTATAATTTTGGTCGCTATCATTGTCCGTGCTAGGAACACAACGTTCTTCATCTTGAGTTTTGACTAAATTTAACACAAAATGTGAGCATGAGGGTTTTGAAACATCTTCTACATATAAATGACTGTCACGTAACTTCCTTTCTAATGATTTGTTACGCATTTTTGTTTCACGTAAGTCCACCGCTCCAATTTTTCCTATTCCGTGTACTCGCTGTGAGTAAACAAATCTGAGCTCAATTGGGTGTATTTTTTGGATTTTTTACAGCTACAATCAATAGTTATTTTGCACCGGCACAAATCTGGCGTTTTTTGCAAATGCATTCAACAACGATAAGCATTTGCAAGCTGCTACGTCAAAAAGACGTGAGCATTTTTGTTTAAACTCGTCAACTCTCTTTTTAAAATAAGCTTTGTTTTTGTCTTGTGTAAATGATTTCCTTAGGCTGTAATACTTATCTTGCAATGCTTTTATCAACTGCACTATTCTCTTATCTGTAACTGTAGGGATAGATGCTTTTTCATATAAGCTGATTTGTTAGTTGCTGTACTGGTAACTTGTTTAAAACTAACACTCTTATTATTAATTTGTTGTGCTAAATTGTATCTTTCTTGGGAACAACAACAAATGATTTCCTCACCTGTAGGCAGCTTGTTTGTTGGCAGATCTTTTGGAGTACCAAAAATGGGGCAGTCGAATACCTGTCTTGTATTACTTTCATCGGCACATCCGTGACATCTATGTTTCGTTAAATCACATCACAGAGTTAACACACAGCAATATCATAACTTGAAATGCCAAGAGTTTCAGAACAAAATCAGCGAGATCGAACTAAACACGAACGCACTGCAATCACAACGGACAGATGCAGACTGACAAATCAATGGAGGGAAACAGGTGGCGTGATCCTAAGAATGTGGAGCGGTGGAGTGAGGGGGAGCACCAAGGTTGTTCGCCCCAGCCATCCGAGTGACGTAGCCTTGCTGTCCGCCCTCTGTGCTCGAGATTATAAGACGTTGTGCGGCTGGACAATATTGGCTAAACTTGATAGTTTTTTTCTACCTCATTATAAGTTCGTTTGAAAACATACTACGGCTATTACATTTAAATAGTAATTATTTATAAAATACAAAAAATGTGGAAAGAAATGTGAAATTTTCATTATTTTGGCAAAGTTTGGGGCTTATGCGCGACCGGAAGATGTCAACTGATTAAAACCAAATTAAAAAGGCTCTATCTGAAGATGTAACAAACTATTACATTACGAAAATATCTTAATTCATAAATTTTAAAAATAATCACTAAAATGAGGATTTTCCCATATTTTGTCAAACTTTTGGCCTTACACGCAACCAAAAGATGTCAACCGATTTTGAAATTTTTTCTTCTCTTTTTATTGTTTATATAATTCGCAACTTTTCCTCGCTATTACAACTTCAAAATAAAAAGAAGCCTTTTTTCAGCCCACCCTAATACACACACCACCTTCTAGAGACTAAATGAAACCCACGCCTCTTCGTTATTGTGCGTTTAGCAAACGTAAATGCGTAGTACTTGCAAGCAAGGAAAACTCAGTTTGTTGCTACCCAGCCAACCGGCCATAAATGGATAAAGTTAAACCCTCGTGCACACCTGCCTAAAAAAAAATGTTTCCTCTTTCCTCGAGTCCCTAAAGCAACACAACGCATACCCACATGCATAAAAACCTAAAATAATTAGTAAATTATTTGTTTGAGTTGAATAATTACTACAGATATCGTAAAAATTAACACCTGCATGTGGATATGAAAATTGAAAAATAATCGGAAATAGAAATACAAAAAAAAATCAATCAATACATTTATCTCGTATCCCCATAGAACATGAAAAACCTCCACTGTTACATCACCACCCCTCCCTCCTTCCCAATACTCAGGAAAAATTGAAAATTTTGTCTGAGTAGTTCCTAAACCTAATCTGAAAATACTCTTCAAAACAAACAAATTACACCAAAACCAAAATTTTTAAAAATGCTTATATTGCCTCCAAAGAACATATTACTTCCAGTTTTCTCAACACATGAAAAACCTACAATTTGAATTATTTCATTAACTAGATACAATTATATTAAAGTCCACTTTCTCCTATGACAATAATAGGTAAATCATAAATATTACAATTATTTTACTTTAACATGAAATTATTAAGTTCACGTGTATTAACATATCACTGTATACAATTATAAACAACATCAAAGTTCTTCATCATCACATGTTCCATCACAAAAGATTGTATATAATTTATGTTGCTTCATTTACTATAAACATGCTCATACTTTTCAGAGTTCTCTTTATAATATTTTATGTTTGGGTCCACATTCCCACTGTCAAAAAACAAAATGTATGTGATAACTATGTAGGCGACAATATGTGTGACTGTACTGGTATGTGACTCGGCTGGTAGGTTCCCGCAGAACATCCGTAACTGCAATGACAAGCAACACTGATCACTAAAGCAACATTATAAATATAAAATACACAAAAACTGCAACATTACAAAATTCACATAAAATATCGCTTCAACCACTACAAGCAATTAGAGCTACTTACTTTACTTTAAATAAACTTCATTATATAACGTCTCTCAACCACAAGTTATATAAAAAAAACAATCTGGGTTGGGCCTCCTCCGACATACATATTACCCTATACAAAACAAGCCACCCTCAGGTGCTGAAAAAATGGTTCTGTGTATGTCCATTGGTCAATGGCAGGACACTTTCTCTTCTTAGCTCATAGAACAGAAATTATTTATTTGCCACTGCATGGCTACAAAAAACATTCAACCCGAGCAAACTGGTTTCAAAAAACAATTAGCTCTTATTTACTCAATTATGTTTATCAGACAATAACAAATTACCATTAACTATCACAGTGACTACTCAGTGCGCTCAAAGTTTATTAATATAATCTGTAAATGCAAGAAAACAATAATACTCAGGTGTGGTCCTGCCTGGCAACCATCACCCATGAGTGTAAACAAATAATTTCATTATCAAAAGATCAGCAAGAGTAAGAAAAAGAAAAATTCCTTAAAATATTAAAGTTACCATGTGTATGTGTTGTTTAAAACAAAATGTAACATGAAAGGCAGTACAAATATCACGCAATTGCGGCATGTGTGCACTAACGGTATCCCACAGCCAGTCACAGTCAGTTTTTACCCTTGAAATAAGACAAAATATCAATTTACATAAAACCTTCAACAAATGCAATAAATACCATAGCATCAACTTATCATAAAATCATTTTGCTGAATATGTGTAAAGAGTTACATTTACCAGACTTGTCTGGCAATGGCCAATTCTTAAAAAATTATTATTTTCACATACAATAATTTGTACCATCATCTTCTTGTTATAATTCCCAATATTGTATTCATTACTAGTTATTTTACATTGAAATAAACATATAACAATACTATTATTTACATCAACTCTAACAATTCTTCTTAAATGCCATCCACTGATATCAATTATTCTTAACCTGCTTATAATTTAACATTATTTATAGAATTTTGTACATTTATCTGAAATTAATTTTACACTTCGGAATGTTCATGGAGCACTTTTCCATAACCTTAACAATGTGATATGCCAATTAGCACAATTTACGTTATATACATTTTTAGCCACACATCTTTCTGCGGGTTATGGGCCCTCACAGAGATTGAAATTTTTTTTTATGGTTTTATCAAAGGATAAATAGAGTGTAGTAACCTAAAACTAATATCCCTCCTTCAACACCACATTATTAAACTTGTAAACATAACCTTAACATTATAAATTATCATCTGTTTCATTAATAAGAAAAAAAACACAGTTAAATATGTTCACCTGAACATGTCACTCAGTTTATGCAAAATATGAAATTTTAAAAAATTATTTGTTTATCTGAATGCACAGATTATAGTCCTTTTAAAATTTAGCCTCCTAGGCTTGCATTTTTATGTGTCCAATCCATTCTTGAGTCAAAATATGTACTAACAATTTCTCTTTCTGTCCTTATAGCCTTACGGTACAACCTCAACCACCTGCTTAACACCACTCACTTTCCATCTATTCCTGCACACCTTCCCATACCTTAGTAAATTTCAAACAAAGTCAGCCAATCTCCTAGTTTCTCTTTATAATATCCTTCTCTTTAAATTACCCATTTCCCTTCTTTGTCTGAATATTTTCCATCAAGTAAACCCTTGTCTGGGTCTCGAGACAAAACTGTTTTTTCTTTTCTGTTTCCATTTTCACTCGCCTGTTCCTCAGTACCTGTCTGACCCCCCCTCCCCCCTATTCCCTAAATCATAGTATGTAATACAAAACATTTCTCTTATTACGCAAAACACTCCAAAATCTGTTTCATTTTCTTCTCCTTCCTGCTTATGTAATTCCTACGTGTGTATCTCTTTGATAAAGTCCTACGTTTACTTAATTTTGTTACAGCCTCGTCTGTGTTTACCATTCTTTTAACTGTTTTTTCAGATGCACTATTCCCCTTGTTTTGGTTTTCTACCCCCCCCCCCCCTTGCTTCATCATTTTGAATCTCAGTACTTGGCCCTCTGTTTTAGACCTGATTGGTTTGTACCACATTTACCTGTGTTTGCAAAATCTGTGGTGCCTGTTCCACAGCATTTACCCTGTTTTCACATGCTTCAATTTGTTTTGTTGCTGCCAATAATTTTTGTTCTATTTCCTGATACTAGTTTTCTAAAATATTTTTCCCTTCTTCAATCAGGTTTTCTAACCCAGCACCCTGAGTATCAGTTTTAGCATCCAGCTATTTTAACTTTGTTCCTTGTTCTCTAACTTGTTCCTGACGTTCCCTGCCCTGAGTATTTATTTCCGTTAATTTAGATTCAAATTAAGCACCCTGTTTTTCCAAACTCTCGCCCAACTCCTGTAATAAAAACTTATGTTTTAGTTTTGGCTCCTCTCCATCCTTTCATTTGATGAAGAGTTAAGTGTATTTGGTGGGTTATCAAAACCCTTAAAACACTTCGTCGTCACTCATACCGCAGTTTCGACAAACGAAACTAAATTTATCACTAACAAACTTATCTAAATTTACTTTTAATATAACTTTGTGTCAAAATACCATCTGTTGGAGCTATAACAGTTTATTAAAAAAAATTACTATCTAATTAATGATGGCTTGCGAATTGCATAGTATCCCTCAATGTTCTCTGCACCAACAATGTCCTCAGGGTTGTAGGTCTTTCCTGGGCTTGCTTCGGTTTCCTTGATACTGCCACACATTGCCAGCAGTCGTAATCTTGCAGAAACAGCCGTCCACGTCGTGTGTCGATTCCTCAGTAGCCATCGCACGCTCTGCGTTGGGCTGCCAGATGTGGCACACCGGACTGTCGTACACCAGATGTACTCGCCAAGCATACGAGAAACATATTTGATGAACCCTTGGGAAAATGGGGTATCTCCTCACTTGACCCCACAACAGTAAATGAAGTCCGCTTCTTCTCGTTACATCACAGCCTTACTCACCTTTTGATATTTTTCTTGCGACATATTTGGTTGTAAAACTCAAATTTTTTTGTTTAGATAACTGTTAATTTGGAGGTATGACACCGTTTGACTGCTGTTTTTACCAAAAACTGTGCATAAATACAACAACAAAATTTACTCGTATTCTTGATTTATTATGGAAAGCAATTTCAAATGAAGGTTTTCAAATCCTTCACTGCATTGCAGTACATGAAATCGCTTGCTTCTGGCACTCAGGAACTCGCAAATTCAAGAACAGACTTAAAAACATCTTGAAGAAAACTGAAGAAAATAAATTTAGCACTGACAATGTCGACACGAAGATTATCCAGAGTACCGGGGAACAACTCTTACAAAGCCAAGCACGCTGCTGCTAGCGTCCCTCTAGCATGACCTTCAATTGTCATGCTCCTATTGGCTACACAATACACACACCACCCTTTAGAGACTGAAAGAAACCCACTACTTTTTGTTATTGGGCGTCCAGCAAACCTAATTGCGCAATACTAGCAAACAAGGAAAATTCGGCTTGTTGCTACTCTGCCAACTGCTCATAACTGGTTAAAGCTAAACACTTGTGCATTCCTGCAAAAAAAAAAAAATTTTTTTTTCCTCGAGTCCCCGAAGCAACTCAACACGTACCCACATGCATAAAAACCTGCAGTAATTAATTTAATTTGTTCCTTGAGTTGAATAATTACTACAGATATCATTAAAATTAACACCTGCATGTAGATATGAAAATTAAGATATTATAGAAAATAGAAATACAAAAAAAAAACATTTATCTTGTATCCCCATAGAACATGAAAAACCTAAAATGTTACACGTTTTGCAATACTTTTACAATAATACCTTTAGGCGTCTCGGCCTGCCATATTTTGTGGCTTGAGGTTATCTCTACTAAAAGGTGTCCCTACGCCTAAATCGACGCCTGATGCTGGTACTCCGGCCCACCGTAATTTGGAGCTCATGAATCGACGCCCGGCGGTGGCACCTCGGCCCACCGTACTTCCCGGCTCGTCGACGCCTGCCCCTCTATTCAAAGGCGTCTTGATGCCTAAACTGACGATGTCAGGCAGCACCCTGGTTCGCAGTCTTCCGTGGCTCGATGACCTGGTTGGCGCCAAAATCTCCACCACTTGCTCAGCAGGCTTAGGTTTAGTTTGGCTAACTAGGATTCAGCTTCTGACAGATGGCCCTTCCCCTTGAGAACAGCAACTCCTTGCTATTGCCATATTTATTGCAAAATCGTTTCATTTCTTTCAGTTATACACAGATAATTACACTAAATATATTACTTAATGGCTAAAATTCTTTATATCCTAATTTATTCACTATTTTACATTTTCATCTTAAGACTAGAGGCTGGTTTCCTCCCCTCTTGTCCACCAACACGAGCGTGGGTGGGGGCAAGAAGGCCCAGCCGCTAGCTGTGTGCACCTGCTCGTTTCCGCACTGACAAAGTATATACAAATTTCTATTTTTCTCTACTAAATTTGGTACATTGATAAATGATTTTTGAAATTTATTTCATATAAATCCTGACATGATAATGGGAAGAAAGAATCGTCACAAGACATAATTATGACTTCATCTGAAATTTATGACAGTTAAGCAACAATTAAGTCTATTATCTGTTTAGTTGCAGTGGCAACCATATGGCATGTGTTACAAACTTGAATCGCAGAAATTCACTGTGGTGTGCATATCTAGCTTTGTCAAAACTGTCACTTGAATCAATATTAATAATCTCTATTTTACGGAAATGAACTAATTTTGTCCTTCATAGTTATGAGAATCTCTCAGCACATCTTGTTGTGACATTCCAAAGGACCCCATTCCTTAAGTTTTCATGCCACACACCGTTTGTTACATAAACATCTTGCCACAGCTCAACATCACCTTTGCCTTGCACGTGACTCCTTTCCTGCCTGCTGTTGTGGCACTCGTATGCTCCCCTCACCTTAATGCATCTCTCCAACCAACACCAGGCCTAGACTGGTACACTTTAAAAATAAAAATACACCTGTGGTGTACCAGGACCATACTACTGCAAATGATTTATATCTGCATAGTTGTCAAAAGTAATATTTTAGTGATTCTCATTTATCATAAATAACATGTAAAAAATTTATAGTTTCTATATTTAGTTGCTTTGAAGTGGGAAATATTTTTATTATTTAGTAATGGACATGGTTTGTAAAAAGTCAACTGCTTGCCTCAGTGGTTAGAGCTCCTGGCTGGTGAGTCATGGGTCCCACGTTCAATTCCTAGCCAGGGAGGTCAATATTTATAGTTGCCTCTCTGGGTTCAGGGCTGGGTGTAGTTTCTCCCCTCATCACCATACTGCAGAAGGCAATGCCGAACCATCGCAGAATCACCTCGTCTAATCGGCCTCATAGGACATCGTGGTTTCCATCACCGACGCCCTCCGTGGTTGTAAACATTTTTTTGCCAGATGGACTGTCGCACTTGGTTTCATGTTTCTTTAGGTCATAAGACCTCATTGTTAAAAGGCCAAAAACCCTCTCACCTCACCTTCATGTTTCTGCAATAAATTTTGACAGCTACTGTAACTAACTTTTGGAGTAAATGCTCCCTTTTGCAAAGTATTGAACCACATAATGAGTTTTAGTAAAATATATATATGTAATTATTTTGACCACTGAAAAATCATGACCAATATTGTGAATTAAATTACCTTAAAATTATTTCTCATTGGAAGAAACATATCCACAGTAAGTGGATGTGGGTGGGATCAATGAGTTGAAATTGTACGGGCTTAGCAATGTGCTGGAAACAAGTGATCTCATATCACCAATTGATCGTAAAGACAGATGTGTTGTGCGTGAATGTTATGGACCATACAGACACATCAAACACACTCCAGTCTATCTGGTTGTACAATTTGCTGCAGTCTGCTATATCACAGCATTGTGCCCTGTCTTCTATTATTGTAGTTGCCATTAACTGCTTATCACAGGAACCCGCAGCTATGGTTCGTGGAACATCGAGCATGGAAGAATGAATGCATTCCATCTTCATCTTGAAATAATGCCTAAAAACCTCTTAATCTGCTCTGTGCCTTCTAACTTGAAGTAAACTTCTGCTATACATCAATACAGGTGGAGAACGAATTAATGAGTTAATACCCAAGTTGGGTGCCACAGATTGAACAGAAGCACACAGGATGTTAATTTTACCAAACCACAGGTTTATTAAGAACGGTGATCTTACAAAGGTTGCTACACATCAACAAAAACATAACAGAATGTGTACATTAACAGCCAAACTCGGCTCAGGCAATAAATGTATCAAATTTATGACACGAACCTGCTTTCTCTCTCGGCATGCAGTCGCGCCCTCAAAATGAAAACAAAGCGATATAACTCACAACTTAAAAGGCTGACAAACTAGTTGAAAACTGCAAGCAACTCGGGATAAGAAAGGAATAACTCGCCATGTAGCAGTACAGAAGTCAACTGGGTATCGAGAGAGGACATACACTGCAGAAGGCGGCCAGAAGCGAAGTGACATGCCAGGCGAGCGGAGAACCGCCACTGGCTCGCCACGGGGGAGAAGGGTGGGGTGGAAGGGAGGGAGACTGAACGGCTCCGACTATTCCAGAGGAAGGCTGAAGGTCCCAAGGTGCCGGCGCACGAGGCTTTGGACAGGTGGTCAAATGTTCCGTTCAGCACGACACACACACTCACAGGTCCCACACACACAAACAAGCTTGCACAGCCGTGGCTCAGCCCGAGTCCACAGAAAGTTTCAAATTGGTGCCCCCAGTACAACCCCCGCCCTTTTCCAAAGTCCAGGGACCAACAAGATTCTTCAAAGCGTTCATCTAGATACGCAACATTTGCAGAAAAGATGGTGTCACTCTGACTGCCAACTCAAGCTGAACACCTGGGGAGGGGGTGCGGGGTACGTGGCCCTACTAGGGTGTCGGTTGCCTCCAAAAGCCTGGGCCACTGGGGAAGGCAAAGATGCGATGAGCCGGATGTATCGCCGGGCTCCATAAGGGTAAAGATAAGTGGAATGCACAGGAAGCATCTCATCAAAGGGACTCTGCACATGAAAGGAACAAGACTACAATATAATATCCTATTACAATTAAAAGGCTTGAACCTGGAAGAAAACTGTGATTAGTGATATAGGAATCATTCACATTACACCAATACAAGTACAAAAGAGTGTAACCAAATTGAGTTAAGCGTAAACTATAAAATATACGTAAACCCATAATTTAAACATCACACCTTCATATGGCACCAAACATACACACTTTTACAAATCTCGGGTACTATAACATACGTAAAACCGACCAAATTTGCATATAATATAATTATATAGAAACCTTGAATAAATATAAAATAAATACATAAAAAATCCTGAAGAGTGCGAATACAGGGATCAACTGTCGATGTGAAGCAGGACCCAGAGGGGTCTGACACAAGTCCCATCTGAAACACACAATCTTTTTGACGTCCGCTGGACAGTGCTTCAGATGGCTAACATTAGCCTTACGAATGATGGCCTCAGACACGCGGTTGGCGAGCAAAACTGTGTTGGTCCCCAACAAACTCACCACGCGAAAAGGCCCGTCGTAACGAAATAAAAGTTTGCTTATCAGATACCTGGGCACGAGACGGAAGGGTAAAGGCCTTACAATAAACTAACTGCCCCACTTCATAATCAGCTGGAACGTGCTGCGCGCTCACACGGGACTGAAGAACCTGGCGGGCTTCAGCAAGATGTCCCAAAACCTGATGGTTCAACAGTTCTCGTTGTGCCTCACTAAGGGGCACAGAGGGCGAAGGTACACCCCACACATTTAGTAAGGGGTGGATCTGTTCGCGCCCTAACAGAACTCGAGCGGGCGTACTCTTGGTAGCCCCATGCACGGCAGAGTTAAAACCCATTTTAATCAGGTCCAACTCTTGATCCCAATCACAATGTCGAGCATGATACAACAAAGCCAGTGAGCCTTTTAGATTGTGATTAAATCGCTCATCTTGATTCCTACAGGGAAGTATGGACTTGAGATGTAGTGGTTCACACCCCAACGGAAGCACATATCGTTAAATGTGCTTGAAGTAAAATACGGAATGTTGTCGGTAACCAAGTTCACTGAAAGGCCAACAATTGACCCAACGCGGTTCAACAGAGACCGCACAATCAACGCACTCTTTACACTACGAAGGGCAGTCAAGATGACGAACTTACTGAAGCAATCTAGCAGAATCAAGATGTAGAAATTTCACTTACTGGAACGTACCATGGGCCCAAACACATCACAGTGTACGGTTTCCCAACTGAACTTGACCTGATCCACGGTATACAACCCAACTTTACCAGTCTTCGCTGCCCTAGCACAATAGCATAAATCGTACCTACGGACAAACTCCTAGACATCACGGAATATTCCGGGCCAAAATAAACGAGCACTGACCTTGCTCAAAGTGCCTGCTCGACCTAAGTGCCCACCGAAAGGGGAGGAATGGAAATATGTTATCAACTCCTTCCTAGAAGAAGATGGGACCAATAAACGTCGAAGGCATCCTTGACGACCTACATAATATTAAAAATCCCCAATCACAGCATAGGAAAATGATTCTCCCTGTTCAAGGAACCTAACTATATAGCTGCACTCATGGTCTTCTTCCTGCAAAAATTGTAAGCGAGAGTAGAAGGTAGGATGGGTGATAGATGAGGAACACACACTCGTAAGTTCATCAGGTTCACAGTCATAGTCCTCAGTGCAATACATACGTGATAACGTGTCCGCTACCATGTTGCTTGCACCGGAGACACCGTGTATGACAAAATGGAATTTGAGGAGCCTAAACGCCCAATGGCCAAGTTTACCAAAATCATTGGAAAGCCTCTACAACCAGGAAACCACCTGATTGTCAGTGCACAGATCAAACTCCACTCTGCTCAGGAAGGACTCAAATTTTCCCATGCCCTTTACACAAGCCAAAGCCTCTTTCTCGAAAGCGCTCAGCTTACGCTCGGACTCTGCCAGTGCGCGACTGGCAAAGGCCACCAGTACAACTCAACCATAGCGCAACTGACCGAGCATGGCCCCCAAAGCCATGCTAGAGGCATCAACACGCAGAACAAAACGCAAATCAAAATCAGGCAAGAGCAATGCAGGAGCAGCAGCCAATCCCATCTTTCAGGCCTTGAAACTTTGGTCCTCCTCTTCTCCCCACACAAACGGCACATTCTTTCGCTTCAGTCGATTCAATGGAGCAGCCATCTCCGCAAAATGAGGGATAAACCTAGCATAATATCCCATCATGCCGATGAACCGGGAGACCCCCTTGACAGACTTACGCGTAGGGAAATTAACAATAGGGCTAACACGCTTGGGGTCCATCATCAACTGTCCCTCAGACACTATGTATCCTAGGAATTTTACCGAAGAAGCAGCTCAAGTGACTTTGAATGGGTTAACAGTCAAACCCGCTCGACGGAGACGAAGCAACACTTCCCTAAGGTGACCCAGGTGCTTGTCAAAGCTGTTCTATACACGATTATGTCATCAATATTGTTGTACACAAATTGAAACTTAAGATCTGACAACACATGATCAAGCACACGGGACAGCGCTTGGGTACCAAAACATGCACACATCGGGATCCTTTTGAACTCGTATTGCTCCCACTGGGTGCAAAACGCGGTATATTTGTGGGAGTCAGGATGTAACAGACACTGGTAAAAGCTGGAATTTAAGTCAATAATGGAAAAAACAGAAGCCTTCCCCAAATACTGAAGGGCGGTGTTAACTGTGGGAGAGGGAAATAGGTCAAGGTGGATTTTATGATTCACCGCAGACGTATCGGTGACAAGACGATAACCAGCGCCCCCACCCTTTTTCACTATAATGGCTGGAGACTCATAATCCAAAGTAGACGGGGACACTACTCCATTCTCCAACAACTTATCAACAAGACGATGCATGATGGCCAATTTAGGAGGGCCATAGGTATAAAAGGGTACCCTAATGGGAACATCGTCTGTAACTGAGAAACGATACGGTAAAACATCGCATCTCCCAATCCTAGACGTGATGACGTCGCTAAACACGTCCCAACAGGTCCTGAACACCCTGAACATGCACGGGAATCACAGTAGTAATCCGGCCATCGGGGGTGTAGAAACGGCTTACAGACGAAATTAAAGGGCAAATGAAAGTAGGCGCAAATTTAAACACTAACTTCCTAGCGTGCACATTGATCACAGCTCGGGTATGTCTCAGAAAATCATTGCCGGAAATCACATCAGCCACCAGATCATCCAAAACTGAAAATCCATAGGCCAAAGAGAAATGGGAGATCTTAAAATGCATCTGTACCAAGCGGAAACAGCGAACCACACCTGTGTTAGCTACACACAACCACAACGAGGATGAATAATTTATTTTCGCCTGCAAAAATGGACATTTAGAAATTAGGACAGACAAAAAATTCACCCGTACAAAAGAGTGTGAAGCACCTGTGTCGACCAAGGCTGCACATTCTTCCCCATACCAAGACAAAGTCACATAACAGTCTACACTGACATTTGAAGACCTGCCCCCCGACACGCCTGCACGAGGGGCGCCGGTCAGTTTCCCGGACAGGAGGATCGGAAATGGCCTGGGTGGCTGCACCTGAAACAGATGCGAGCGCTCAAATTCACTCTTGGAATTGGGCAATTAGCCGTCGCGTGCCCATACTCAGCGCAGTTTGCGCAACGGGACCTACTTGGTCCAGGCCTGGAAGACACCAAAAGAGGTGGAATGCCACCGCGCCACAGAGCGAATGACAGGACCGTCATCAAGACGTACGACTGGGCCAACAGAACAAAAATACTCGCAATCCAGTTCTAACTCGCGCTCAGTTTTGAGCGCCAAAACATGCTCTAAAGTAGTTGGGCGTCCACTCCCAATCACACTTCGCCGGGCTTCTGGAATCATATGATACACTATGATACCTTAAAATTTTGCTTCTGAACTGGACAAATTCATTGCCCGGGCATAACACTTAACATCCTGGATGTAGAAGGCAGTTGTCTCGTCAGCTCCCTGAAACCTATCAACATACCGTCGCTTCAATGTCGCCTAGCCGGTAGAAGGGCCGGCATTCTCTATCAGCTTCGCCTTAAACGACTCGTACCCCTGCTGAGCCCCAAGAACCTCGCTCAAAATAGCGTCGGCATGTCCATTTAAATGCGAAGCCAATACAACCAAAAATGCGCCCTCATTCAACTCGTGCGACTCATAAAACAATTGGTTGACTTTAACAAGAAAATGCAACACATCTTCAGGCTGCACGATGCCCAGAACATTTACAGCTCCCAAGCGCATCATTAATACTTGTACCGGGAGTCGCCGACTCAGGTTCACCACTTTTGAAGATTTGTCAAATTTACAAATCCTGGACTGGCAGTGAGGTTACTTTGGAGGAACTAGGTGCTTGTGCCCGGTGCGCTCAATGGTTTGAACTTCCCGCTCGGACTTCGGCCGTGCTCGGCCGCCGTCGGATGTGCTCGTGTTCGCTCTCCCCACCTTCCCCTACTTCTCCCTCCCGTGCCCAGCTCAGAAGCTCTCGTCTGCATGACATTCAGTCTTCGCCCGGGCCCGACCGTGGGCAGTTGTGTTTAGCTAGCGACCGCAGTGCCACACCTGAGCCGTGTCATCGGTAAGTTCCTTTTAGTTTGAGTTTAGTGTTCTTGTTTTTTCGTGTTTTTCATTTAGGCTTGGTTATTTATTTGTTTGCGTTGATGACACGTCGAGGGTGTGCTGTCGCGGCCACGAGCCCTGTACGACTAGGGATTTGTCCCTATTTTTTAATGGTATAAAGTGGCGCGCGTGTGTCGGCTACAGCAGCTTTGTATTTCTTTCCTAATCTTTTTGTAATTCTGTATTAATTTCTCAGTGGAGAATACGTGAGGATCTGTTAAGCTTTGTATGATGACTTCCGTTATATAAATTGTTTTGCCCAGACCTGTCTTTCATAATTGGTAGCTTAGAGAACCCTGTGTCGTTGTCGTTGGTTTAATGTGTGTTCTAATGGGAAGGGTACTGGTGAGTGGCTCTGGGCCTTGGTCGATGCTTAGCAACGCCAAGATTAGCAGCCTGTAACTACGGTGCCTGCTAGATGCGGGCTCATACTGACTGAGCAAAAGCCCATCAGCAACGACGGTTATTCTGCCTACATTTAACCTCGCCACGGAACGTAACAAATTGATGTAAACAATAGCACGAATCCGGTGGGCAGTGACGTCCGCACTATTGACAAACGTCACCCACGACTCGGTCAAGTACTGCCGCAATTCTAGGTACCCTGACCGATATACAAACTCAAACTCTGTGTGCTCCATACTGCCAAACCAATACAATAGAAACCACTAACAAAGATAGAGAATAGAGGCCAATTTAACGCAAGAACCCAACTCGGGACAACCCGAGCAGAGTCGCGCAGAAAATTGTGCTGTACATCAGCACAGGGGGGGAACTGATTAACGAGTTAATACGCGAATTGGTCACAAATTGAAAAGCACACAGGATGTCAGTTTTACCAAACCGCAGGTTTATTAAGAACAGTAATCTTTCAAAGGTCGCTAGACATCAACAAAAACATAACAGAATGGGTACATTAACAGTCAAAACTCGGCTCAGGCAATAAATTTATCAAATTTATGACAAAATCCTGCTTTCTCTCTCGGCATGCCATCGCACCCTCAAAAGGAAAACAAAGCGAGATAACTCGCAACTTAAAGGGCTAACAAACTAGTTGAAAACCGCAAGCAACTCGCGATAAGAAAGGAATAACTCACCATGTAGCAGTACAGAAGTCAACGGGGTGCCGAGAGTGAAGAGGACATACACTGTGGAAGGTGGCCAGAAGCGAAGTGACGGGCCAGGCGAGTGGAGAACCACTGCTGGCTCACCATGGGGGAGATTGGAGGGGCGGAAGGGGAATGGAAGGGAGGGAGACCCGAACGGCTCCCACTAGGCCCGAGGAGGGTCGTAGGTCCCAAGGTGCTGGTGCACGAGGCATTGGACAGGCGGTCAAAAATTCCGTTCAGCACGACACACTCGCTCACAGGTTTTACACACAAACAAGCTTGCACAGCAGTTGCTCAGCCCAGAGTCCACAGAAAGTTCCAAATTGGTGCCCCCAGCACAAACTTCTATTTGGAGAAATCATCTTTTATCAACATCAAAAAAAAAAAAAACTTTCAACCTGGACATACGTACGTGTGAACAATCTCACAAACTTCACTGGTTTCAGCTTTACTAGCTGGAAATCAGTCTTTTTTTTTTTTTCCTTAAACACAATCTTCTCAAAATATTCCTCATTGTCTTATACAGATATGTTGTACAACTTCAAAATACATTTTATATACTTTGTATTTTAGTGTGCTATCTCTTTATCCTAGACTTTCACTGCAAGCTTTTCCACAAAACTTGCAGCAGCTGAATCTGGCTCATGTCTAATTATCATCTGGTACAGTTTTCCCTTTTTTTCTTTGTCAACAACAATAACCTCATCCTGATTTGATGAATTTCTCATTGTGAATTTTTTTCATTCACTTGATAACTGTTTCTAAATTTAATGTCAGGAATAAAAACATATCTCTTACAGCAGACTTTTTCCAAGTACAGTGAACCCTCGATAACTTGGACTAAAAGGGGGGAGAAGCTGCCCGAGTTAACGATTTGTCCGTGTTATCGAGGGGCGTCCGGGGAGGAGGGGTAATCAGTCAATAACAAGAAACGTGAGGAAACCAGTACGTTATCATTTCTACCAGCAAAAGAGGTGGCAATATATACTGCTTTGTACGTATCAATTTACAGGTGGGGGTAGTGGGGAAATTATCACTGTAACGGGAGAACTTTAAAAGAAAGAATGTCAAACAACCTGGGCCGGCAGATTCTTTTTTATTTATTTTTTATGTTACTTCTGGCTGATCTTTTTTAGCTGTGCTAGAAGCTGGCACCAAGGCACCCTTCGACCACGTAAAAGTTCTCACCCCCTTCTCTCGTCTGGCTGACAATAGTCTGTGCATGCGCGCGTGTGTGTGTGTTGTGAGATAAGCTAGGGTGGTAGAGCGCGAGCGGAAGTAGTCAAGGTCAACCGGTACAGTCTCAACAGCAATAAAAACACCGCACGTGACCACACGCAACTCACGAGATGTTTAAGTGAATAATTGCTCTACATCAGCATGTCACAGTGTCTGTAGCCAGCTGCTAGTTTCCTACGAGAAATTGTTTATTTTTTTCAAGAGCCTCTTTGCTGGAATATGAGGCCAGGAGCAACGTAAATCTCAGTCTACCTTTCCTCCTTTTTTTTTTTGTTTAGTTGAAGTCTACGGTCGTGGTTGAAGTGATAATGTGCGCTTGTAGGCCTCCTTTCATACTATCTTACCTGGGCTGCGTCATCATAGATCAGTGACGTCTTTACACACACTTTACTTTTAAAATAAATTTCGCTGATACCATCAACATTAACTGGAACTCAATAAAAGCCCATTCATTTTAACCATTTAACTTTTTCAAAAGCGAGGCCCTCTAGAATGTGCGACCCGCGGCAAAAGCCTCTTTCTGCCGCCTCCCCATTTTTTATAATTTATTAAGCCCTGTTTTTTTTAGATATCGCGCCGGCCTCTAGCGTAGTGGGTTAGGCGCCAGTTTACGGTGCAAGAGGCCCTGGGTTCGAATCCTTGCTGGGGCATGGATGTTGTGTTGTTCTTTCACCTCACTTCACCCTCATTGGCTTGTAAGACGTCGTTAACGGGCCGTAAAACCCTCTCACAACCTTGCCTACATTACAATGCAAACGAATGGCTTTTAATTTTTTTTATTTATGTCCGGACTAAATTGTTTTGCAATCTTGAATTTATCGCACATACCAGAACAAAATAAATTTCCCTTTAGGTGCCATTGTGACCTGTAGTTACCATCGAATTCACCAGCTACATACTGTAATGTTTATTTATGACGCACATACATGTATGGCTCGCGCAGTGAAGAGGGCGGAAAGATAAAGAAGCGAGGTCTGCCTGCTGAGTTGCATCTCTACTCGCGCGCCTCGCTAGCAACATTTAACTACACGGAACTTGCCACATATTTTACGGTGGGATTATTAAAGGCTACGTAGCGATGAGCTACTGCTTTTAAAGCGTAATACCGTTTTTAAATAAAACGTGATGGGTTTAAATGAGGCAGACACAATTTTCTTATGATTTTCGACCAAAAAATAATTTAATTAAAATTAATTTTGTTTTTGAAATTCTGTCCGAGTTATCCAAAGTCCGGGACATCGAGGTCCGAGTTATCGAGGGTTCACTGTATGTCCATCATAATTCTCCATTTACACAGTCTTATCACAGTCATATTTGTCCTTTGCTGCACAATCACCAGTCACAAATTGTTCATCACAGTCCAACATACGTACTTATAAAAACCAATCCTTTTGGATATCATGTTTCACACCATTATATATATATATATATATATATATATATACACACTGACTCTTACTTTCCAGACTTGCACTTATCATAGTAGTACTAATACAAGTAATAACATTGTAGCCTTTCTGTTTGTGATGACCACAGCCAGGTGCATCACAGCTATTTTCCTTTCTTAATCTTCATCACCGCTATTTGATTATACTGTATTATATTAATTTTTTGCAATAAAAACAAATTATTTCTTCCCTGGATTGTTGTTTTATGGCTCGTTAGAATACATTTTTTTGTACATGGCCAGAACTGACAGACTTTGGAGAGTTACTCCTATCCTGATTTTTGAAAAGCAAAGCAGTAGGCCTACTGTTTTTACCTGAAAATTGCTTTTCTTCGGTCAGCAATTGTACTGTTAATTGTGCCAACTTCTGATCAAACCACCGACCTGGAACTGTACTTTACTGTAACATTTTATTAATCTCTATGCCACTTCCACTTTGTTTTCCAGCATCATGGGGAAAGGCAGCAATTTGGCAGGGATGCTGCTTACAGACGTTTTTACCTTCTGCATTGTTTTCACTAGAGATCTGCCAACCCAATGGGACGCCTTCCAAGACATGTTACTGGGAGTACCTGCCTTAGAACACATTTCTCTGATGCCCCAAGGTCACTCGGCTCAACAGTCTGAGTGGGCGAGGTCATAGCATCAGTCACATCAGTCACCACTCTTAATTGCTACTATGATACCACTTATTCCCATGACTGACGCACCACTAATGATAAGATAAAGATGGAGAATAGCAAAATACCATGCAGCCTCCTATCATAGCAACTTTTTCATCCTCTGTGCCTTTTGGGCCCAGTCTCTGAGCCACATCGGCACTGTGCCACACTTACGGGATCACATCCTTACCTCACACCTCCCACCAACCTGAAAGTGTAGTACATCATAAGACTCAGCAGGCTCTTTGGCGGGTAAATGGCCTCCTGAAGAGGGGTACGTATGATGCTTACCACTGTCTGGTCGGTAGTGCCCATTTACCTTATCATCATTGTTGGTAAACATCAGAAGCAGCCAGCCATACACACAATTGTGAGCACCCCTAGTGATACGGGAACATGTCCTGCAAATTCGTAAAAACTAATTCTCCTCACTCTTCATGACAAGGAAGACACACTTGCAACGAAAGTTGAGAATTATTTTGGGAAGACTGTAAGTTACATTCTGTAGTTAGGCGTCCATTTTCTTTTTTGATAGACTGGCAGAACCATACCTGCAAGATAATACAACCAGGACTTTGTGTGACCTGGCAGTGACCAATACCAGCCAATTTCTCCCATAACAATTTTCTTATTCTCTTCTAAAAATTCAACTTTATGCTTATACAAAATTTTTGAGAAAAAATGTTTCTTACAATTAGAGAAAAGAAAATTTTAAATTATTATTTAGGAATAAGCTAGAATCCATTGGCTTATATTTACCAGAACACACTCTGTAATATTACTGACTCTACACCTTTATATATTTGTGTGCCACATTACGGGATCGGAGGCATTTTACATTTGACGGTATATCATTGGTTGAAAAGTACTTAAGGCGTATTATACAAACTGGCGGGCTACAGCAGAAGTCAGATGTGTACACAGTAACTTGGTATTCAGTCTGCTGTCAGATAATAACCTGAAATTTGCCTATCTCTACTTGCAATGTAAACAGTAACCTTGAAAATTAACCTGTATACAGAACACTGATTTTTAATTTACTTACCTTTGTAAAACTATTAGAAAAATAAATTTAAATAAGGATATTGTCAAAAAACTAAATACATCAAGAGTTGCAAAATTTTTAGTTAGTTCTCTATTATTTCTGGGTAACATTTGAACTTCCATTTACATTATTTGAATTAGGATTGTTTGCAACATCTTAATGGAACACTCTGGTTTTATATTGTCGTGTATTGAAATCAACTTGAAAGAAAATTATCACTTGGTTAAGAAGTTTTCAACAAATATTTTCACTTTTTTTTTAGTTACTGCCATTTATGGTTTTTATATTATACTTGTTGTAAAGGATTAACACCCTAGTTTAGTTTTGGTGTATTACTTGTTTGTAAATAGCATAATACTTAGTAAAAGTTTATACTGAATTAAAGTGTCACTTGGTTAATGCTTGAAAATGAATGAGTAGAATGATTAATGTGTGTTAATAAATCACAGACAGTTTTTTTATTATCTGTATTTCTCTAAAATTACATCACAAAGCAGGGTTTATATAAATCATAATTTTTTAAAAATAAATCAAATTAATCAGACTTTTAGATTAAAATGTTTTTCTCAATACTTAATCATTTAGCCCAAGCAGTAGTTTTCTACAGGTGCATAAAATCAATTACTATGTATCGTGTTATTCTTTTCATATAAATAGGTGTGATTTTAATCTGCCGGAACAAGTTGAACTTCGTGCTAGGTGGCACCAGATCACGCCTAGTTGCACCAGGTCATGAAAAAGATATTTTTACAGAACATTTATTTATTCTGTGTAGTTTTGAGAAGCATACCCCCTTTTCTGAAATCCAACAAAATGTCCAACAGCGTGCAGTCTACGTTAAGGAATTGTTTGAGTACAGAAAAAGCTGCAAAATTTGGGTTTTTGTTCAAAGTATTAAGTAAGTTTTTTAAATTTTGTGTTTTATGGGGTAAATAAATCATTTTTTTAATATGATTTGTTAGGTTAACCAAAAACTTATCTTCCGTCAGATGGAAGATTTATCCGATAGCTGTTATTCTGCTTATTTTAAATTTTTTTGTAGTGTTATTGAAATAGAACAGAAAAATATTCAACAAGTGTCCTGTCATGTCAGTAAATCATATAATGTAATAATTACTCACTGTCATTATTATTTAGTCAGGTTTATGGCTGTGTACAGCCAGAGCCAATAAAATACTTTTACTGTCATAGTAAAACTACCACTAGGAACTGCTGATTTTCGTGGAAATAGTTTTGCCCCACTTTGTTTCTGAGCCTTATGCACACATCTACAGCTCTGCTTCGTGGTCAGTGATTGGATGTTTTAACTCTCATGCTTCGTGAAGTTGTACGTTTAATATTGCAGTAACCTTGAACCACCGCTGAGAGTGTCTCAACCTTACTGTGATTGGCACTGTGAAATGAGCATAGTCTCGTCAAAGAGGCATGTTGCCCATTAACCATGAAGCAGAACTGCAGGTGTGCATTGAGGCACTGGTGCAAAGTAAGGTAAAACTCTTTTCACCAAAATCAGCAGTCCCTACCAATTACGTATTGCAAAAACATTAAGAGAACTGCAGAGCATGTGCTGTCTGTGACAGAAACGAGCGGCCCTGGACATGGGAGAGATGGATCTGGATTGACATTGGAGAATTACTGGGGAAACTGGTTTAAGTAACAGTCGTTTATTAATAGCTAGGCAGTGAAGTAGTCACACATGCGAACATCAGCACTGTGTTATAACGTTAAAGAATAGGGTCGCAGAATAACTTCTAGGGCCGCTCATTTCTGTCACAGACAATAAGTGTTGTTTGCATTCTGGGTAAAAATGTTACAGTATGAATATGATAATGTCTTTACAACAATGACCATGTTTAAAATTAACGTTAAAATTACACAAATAGATGTCAAATAAAAAACCACATTCTAATTTAAAAAATTATTTTTATTTTTTATTTTTATATACACTCCTTGTAAAAGAGGTTACCTATTTAAAAAAAAATAATCCACTCATAGAAGATATTACAAAATATCAACAAATGTTTTTTTTTGCATTATGTTGGCATAGTCAAATAATTGCAGATTTTCATCTCCTTAGATGAAGTTAATTGCTGGCAGAATGATGAATCAGTTATAAACATAAAATAAAGTATTTGATTTAAATAATCAATTTTATCTAAATAAATGACTTGATTTAAATCATTATACCCTATCACAAAGTATTAATGTGTTGAAGGTTTTTTGTAAATATGTTTGTGTGTATAACTATAAAGGTACATGTGTATATATACTTATGTGTATTACATGTATTAATTTATAAATATATTTATCCATGTATAATTACGTATTCACTTCCAAAGTTGGTAGCCAAAATGTTTTTATGCCTGTACTTTAGCAGTATCTAAACTTATTTATTTATTTTAGGTAATGGAAACTGAAAAAATGATACATTTGGTAACTGAGTATGCAAGTGGAGGAGAAATTTTCGGCAAGTATTTACAATTTTTTTTTATAATTTGAACTGGTATATTTTTGCCGGTATTAGTAATGTAGTAATGTTTTTATACATGTTGAATCATGATGTAAATAGTAGTAACTGCACTGTGTTGGATATATGCATGAGCAGTACTGCAACTTTTTACAGAACACGCCTAATAAATTTTATTCATAATCGTGTCTTGGCAGGTGTGAGATAACTACAATGCTTTTAGTTATAAAATAAGTATTTGTTGCGGAGAATGTGGTTTTGTTGCATGCAAATCTTTTTTATGTGAAAATCTATGTATATAAACTTGCTGTTTTTTATTGTTGTATCGCTCAGAAAACTTCACCTTAAAAGTACTTTTAGATTTTGTGCTTATGTTCTTTTCCCAGTTATAAATGTGATATTACTTGTTCGTACACATTTCCTTATGTAGACCTACAATGTTAATTTGTGTTGTTATACATTTAAACATTAACTATCAAAACAATAGCTTTGAAGTTAAAATTTTACTTCAACTTCATATCAAGACTCGCTGTATCTTAATATGCCTTAATTGCAGGGATTTAATATTAATGCTAAAATGTGGGGCGTAAAATTAGCGTCATAGTGTTACAAGTCTTAATATTTAGTGTCTGGGAAAGGAATCTAAGATAGGTAATGCATTAATGAAATTATATGCTGTACATATTACACAAATTTGTTTTACTTTATCAATACTCATCATGCTTACCATGTATATTTGTTGGGCACTTTTTGCTATGAGGTATCAAACCTTTGTTCTTTTCTGGCAATATGCCTTTGACTCATACTTACCCAAACTATGGTGTAACTAATATATTACTGTTCACTCTCTGTGGGCTGGTTGATTGCCATGCATGCATCAGATATACACTACAGATATGAGATGATGTGTAACATTGTGCTGAACAACAGCTATGGCCGTTTAACTGTATGGCATCTGTGTCTGCAGCAAATTTTATGAGATATGAGCAAGATTGCTGAGATAAAAATTTCCTTACGAGGTGACATTGTAATGAAAAACAAATATACCCATTTCGATCAGTTTGAACTACAGTGTAGGGCGACAGGCTGGTGACCAAGCTCGTGACAGGCAGGCCTTTCTTTGCTGGAGTCTATCATCGGTGACAGAAACTAGGCAGGTGGGTCTCTGCTCATGCCAGTGACATGAGACAGTCCCTTACTGCAATATCTGATAGAAACATCCATGACCAAAATCAGTAGAACAATACTGGCCACTGAAATTTCTAAATAAAAGCTCTGTATTCTTACACAGCTTTGCTGTGAAGTAAATTTTGTTGAATGCTCTATTATTGTGTTTCATTTTAATTGCTGGTATGAAGTTTTTGATTTCAAATGAGTTTAAAATGGTGAGGTAAGAAAAAAATTTCTGAACTCATGCCAAATTTATTCAATTGTAGTACTATTTCCTAATAATGAAATTGTTTACGTGATTTTTTGCCTAATATTACATCAAAGTGATAATTTGGGTCTTTTTCATGTAGCACAAGTAAAAAACCTAATTTACAAAAGTTTGATTTGAGAAACTAAAAAGACAGTTATCCAGTTTATTGTAAAATATGCTGAACAAAGTTTGTGTTCATTGTGTTTCCTTCTTACTAATATAAAAAAAAAAGAGATTTCTATGAGAATTATGAAACTTGCATTAACAATCTTGTTTTCATCCATTCTTATTGCATGCACATACGCACCATTCAGAACTCATTAAAGTTATACATAACACGTGCCAGTCACAAAAAGATAAGATGGCTGTAACTGTGAGTTTGTCCACCACATTTTCATTTGGTCAGTTTGTGCTTGGAGTGCTCTAAAATCCGAAAGTGTCAGAAGAATAGAGTGTGCGAGTTGATATGCCTGGGTAGGTCGACCGCAGCGCGCGGAGGGAGTCTGCGCTAATTAGTGCATGAGTTGAGGCGTACAGAGCCACAGAAAGTCTGCCGAAGGAGTCTGTCATGAGATAGTGACGAGAGTGAGTTGTTGATTGACAGCTGTCAGTGAGTCATGGTCCAAGGTGGAATGAAGCTAGTGATGTGGAGCGAGGGTCAGTGTTATGCGCCTGAATGATTGTGTTTGTGAGCGACGTCATGGAATGTTGGCTGGTTAGCCCGATAGCTGTTTGCACATGATGTCAAAGTGATATGTTTTAACAGTGCAGTAATTGTATGTGTATGAAAGTGGTGCAAAGAGTTCACAAGCTTCATGTACTGCAATAAATAGCATGTGTTTGTAAATGACAGAGTTTTGTGTTGTCAGTCTCAGTTTTAAAGACAGCCTAGCATGGCAGTAATTATTGTACGTTGCACTGATATGGAAATCCAATGTGTCAGCTCTTTAATGTGTTGCAGAGATTGTGCATTTGGCTGCGTGTTTTGGGTGACCAAACTTTCTTAGAACGTTTCTTACCCTTGTTTGTCAGTAACCAAAAGGATATTTTTTGGTTGTTTTCTTTGCTGCTTGTCTGCGTGTATTCTCCGGATATCTGTGACACACTGTTTGCTGTGATGGCATATAGTCATTTATAATGATTACTTTGATTTGTAACTTGCTCCATTGCAAGAATCATTTTAAAAACAACACAAATATTGTACTTTGTAGTACATTAAATTTGTACTATGTGCAAAGTATAATAAATTGGGTGATAAAGAAATGATTTAGTACAAGAATTTGGTTTAAACAATTAATTATTTCATTTGGGAACATTTTTAATTTGGGTGGGAAATGTCTGGGAATTTTTTCCAACGGTTTGCTACCACCATGGGTATTAGACGGACATGAAAGGCTCTACTACTCAAATGTGCTTCAACCCTCACCTCACATTAGTTTGGTAGAGTTGTTATACATACTCGTTGATTGAACTCAGATTTTACGATCTCCAAATTTTGTTAGGTTATTGTTAAACAACCATTACATTAGAAAGTCTCTCATTACAATAAGTATCCAATTGGCAAAAGTTTCTTCAGTGTCAATTATCAGTTGAATTATATAGGTATGTAGTCTCAAATGTTTATGAAGAACATTTTAGACAATAGTATTCGGAATTCCTTTCTGTAAACTGTGGCTGACAATTGACATTTTAGGGCTGCACACATAATATGGCATAAGCCTGTTAAAAATAAAATTTTCTTTGAAGTTTAATTAGACTTTTTGATGTTTTTTCAACGGTTGTGGTTTCGCAGAAACTTTTAACAGAATGACTAATAGCCCTCCATTCTGGTATGTGTCCATGATACTTTTCTCTAAAATCGTGTAACATTGTTATTACAGACTTAGTCTTCATGAACCACATAAAACACTGTGCCTTCTGCTGCATGCTTGCCATCTCTCGTAGGATTTGGGCATAGACTACAGGGCCACTGTAATTTAAATACCTGAATGTTTTATATTTTGGTAGCTCATTTGTTTGCATGCTGGCCATTTGGAAGTAGAATAACAATGGTTGGGTTTTCAAGATGGTGGTGAAAAAGTTGTGTTAAGGAGGCAGTGGGAAAGGTATGGTTGCCAGGATTGTTTAGTTATGTGGCGTGACACACTTTGTTTGCTGTTAAAATACACATTGAACATATTTAGCCATCTTTTTTTGTATGTATGTATTTTTTTATCATTTAATTTATGAATCGATGTATTTACAATTAATAATTTGTCTTTTTAAATCTAATTCATATTAAAGCATGATTAGGGGCTTCCAAATTTTATTCCCACCTTAGGCTAATTTTGTTATATTCAGCTCTTTCAATTTCAGCTATTAAAATATTATTGTAACTGTGAAGGAAACATTAAAATTATTTTATTTGTGCATATTTATGTCTTTGTGACAAACTCTGTTGGAGTAAGGGAACACAATTTATAGGTATACTGTGAGTGTTTCTTCCGATTACATTATTGTTTTACTGCACCCAGTAAGATATACAGATGTAAGAATATATGATCAAAATAGTTTAATTAGAAATATTTAAGACGGTGGCCGTATTTTTATAAATTTTTATGTGTATGTTGTAGATTACCTGGTTGAAAATGGTCCTATGTCTGAGAAAGCAGCACGTAGACTTTTTCAACAAATTGTTACTGCAGTTCACTTCTGCCATACCCACAATATTGTACATAGAGATCTAAAGGCTGAAAATCTTCTTCTGGACTCGAACATGAATATCAAACTGGCAGGTATGTTTAAATTTTTATTTTTGTTCTGTGCTTGGCTTTCCAAAACTAACTTTAATAATCTTTGCAGTTGCACTAATTTTTTCAGCTCTTAGCAAATTTCAGTGTTTTTCTAGTGGTTATGTAAAAACTTTGAGCTCAGTTGTGAATGTTGTTCAATGAAAATGAGTGAATTGTGTACCATAACTAGCATAATTCTTGCACCTTTTTAACTAGAATTTTACGTAAAATATCTGGGTACATGAATTATGCCAGGAATCGCAGAGACATGCATATGTTTACTCTATGGCCTAGACAGAATATCAACCCGGGATAACTCATATTAGTTTGTTTACTACATAAATAATCAATTTAAATAATTACAGGCAAAAATAAACAGTGGGTAACTTTTAAATAATATTTATGCATAGATCAAGCCAGGTGGCACAATGGTAACACATTGGACTCACATTCAGGAGGACCCAGGTTCGATCCCCAGCTCCAGCCATCCTGATTTCATTTTTCCTTGGTTTCCCAAAATTGCTTCAGGTGAACGTTGGGATGGTTCCTTAACGCTATGTCAAGTTGTGTGTCACCATCTCTGAAGACCTCACTGTAATCGAGACGTAAAGTCCACCTACTTTACTTTTGTGAATTGATATTTATTTACCTAAAGTCATATGGCAAGGCAAATGTGACAAATACTTGGCAACATCAGTGTAAACACGGCCGTGGGCGTCACAGCGCCACTGTTCTAAGTTACAACGTGATCACATAGTAGGAATGAAAATAAATAACTATTTATTCCCATCACACAACAAATGGCACATTCACACATTGGAAATAAACTACATGTTATGAATTTGGAAAAAAGACCAGCAATAAATATTAACACATTGAAAATAAAGGAAAATACACAATGGTTTAAAAGGGGTACATATTATAATATAATATTGCCAATGGCAACTTTCTCTTAAAAGTCTGTCTTGCTTGCTGAAGGTTATTTACTGATCTCTTGTCACCCCCACTGTTGCTGTCATCATTGCTTGAATGGCTGCTATGACCTGAACTTTCTTTGACCCACAATAAATAGTCTTCAGTTGCATCACACAAATTTGAAACTCCAGTTTTTTAAACAACTTTGGGAGACTTCAGGCAAAATCATGTTCTATGACTGCATGATCCACTCACACAAAACCTTCACTGAAGGCCTTCATATTTTCCCATTGGGCATAAGATTGTGTTCGCCAATTGCCATCCAGCCTTGGTACAGCATGTGAAAGTCAGACCTCCCAGAATATTTGCCAAATATGTCTTCATATCTGTCAATAGATTTTTTTTTTCTGCCAAATGGCCATGAAAGCTTTGAAGCATAAAAAGAGCTGGACCTCAGAGCAGTACATCAGGTCTATTTCCCCACACTCTGAAAATCCAGTCGTGCATCAAGGTGGTACCCATCCAACCTTTTTCTTGGACCTTGGCTTGAATCCCACTTGGGAACTCTACTTTGGGCATAATTTGTCTCTAGAAGACGACGTAGGGTGGCAATTTTCTGCCGTCTGCAGTAATGGCAGGTATCAGTGTGCACCACTGCTTCTCACATCCTGTAGTGAGGTTGAAACCCCAGTGGTATCCACAGTTAATTTCTACAGCATGTTGAAATTTAGTGTCGTTTAGTCCGCTTTTCCGTTCTGCAGGGTGGCAACAGGCCGGGAAAACCGGGAATAGTCAGGGATTTTTAGTGGCCTGGAAAAGTCAGGGAATAGTCAGGGAAACATTCCCGCCCCATATTCTCCTTTTTCGGAAATCGAAAAACAGTAGTTAAAATCAGTTAAAATGAGGCCTACATGATTGGAGTAGCGGGGACGGGCCGGAATGAAGACGCATCTGGTGCCTTCTACCGAACAACATGGTGCCTCTTCTCCAGGAAGAAAACCACTAATAGCCAACAGGTTGGGCTCGCTGCATCACTTAATGCCACTTTTATCCATAATTAGACACACTGGAAAATAGCAAAAATATTTAGCATAGTCTCCAATAAACTGTAGTATCTCAATTGTGATATGTGTGAACAGTTTTCTGGCAAATCACACACTTTCTTTGTTAAAACTGTACAGTTCTAATGGGGTCTGTTAAAGAGGAACACAGCGCTTCATATTAATGGTAGCCAATATAGGTGCAAAACCTTCAGTGTTATACATAGCATGTTGGAGTCTAGCAAACAATAAACTTTTCCCACAATTTACCAGAGTCTCTGTCCATAATTTATTCAGTGTTGTTTACTGCCAGACACTTCCTGCTAATGCAGAAGGTTGATAGCGTGTCTGGCTTCGGCTTTTTGTACGTGCACGTCTCTCCCTTAGCCCCCCTCCCCCAATGCTTCCTGCTAATGCGTGAGGCTGATAGCGTGTCAGCTTTTCTTTTTTTTCATGTGCACTGCACTCCTTTAGTCCCGATGTGTGAAAAGACGGCTACCAGCTTTTTAAATGATACCACAATCTTTTGTTACGCGAGAAAGCAAACTTGGATCCTGCCGTGTTTTCTTTCTTGTGTTCATCAACTTTAATTTGTAACACACAGTTGCCTGTTGGAAAGAAGGGACAATAGAAAGGGTGGTCGGAATTCTGTTTTTAGAGCAACTGTGCTTGCTTGTGATTTGGAGGGGTGATGTGTCAGGGTGGAAGAACATGGCTGGAGATGGAAGAGAAACCCCTGGCTGGGGGGGTAGTTGGGGTGAGCTAGGAGGTTGTTTAGTTACGAAAAGCAGATCAAAGTCTTGCTTTTCGTGGGCACAGCCACAAGCATACTTCACAGGATCTCTCAGTGAATACCTCTACAACTCATAAAATCACATTTTTCGAAGAATTATTTTGTATAATCTTGCTGTATGTTACTGTGCATTTTGAGTGTGGGTACAGTAGTATGTAATTATGAAATATGTTTTTTATGGAATAAGATTTTTCCCTGCCCATAATTTAGTTGTGTGCTATGTTAAATTTTAAATTTTATGTCCCAATGTTACAAACTATAAATTTGGTATTACTCTAAATCTTTGATATAAATTTAAATGAATTACTGAGTTTGCAACTGTCAGTTGTAATTTTCATTTAATTATTTTAGTTCAACGTGCAGCATTACAGTATGCAAAATATATTGTTTATATTGTGTAAACTACTGAATCTATGTTTTCTGAGGTAAGAATTTTTTCACTAATATTTTATTCATGTAATACATAAAGATAGTACATTTAATTTGTCGAATGTGAGAAGCGATAAGTTTGGTATTAACTGTAAATTTCTTGCCATCAAAAGTACATAAGTGTTGTAACTGTCAGTTATAATTTTTATTTTATTGTAAACATACTTAATAAACTTCCAAAAATAGAGCACACAAAAAATGTTGTTTGTGTGTTTACTACATAATCAGTGTTTTCTGAGGCATAAATTTTTCATGCAAAATTACAAGTCGAAGAAGTATTTTGGACATACGTAATTGCAGCAAATGGTTTGTCACACAAAACTGGATAATACATGCAGACAAACAAGGATGATTTTGGTTGTTTACTTTCTGAATGTATTGTCTGGCTTTCTTTTACACAGTCACTGCAGTGGCGTATTTCCATAATACTGATTTGATTTTTAACTTGCCCCATTGCAAAAATTGTTTTAGAACAACACAAATGTTATACTTGTAGTACATTAAACTGTTACTACATTTAAAGTGCATTGAATTGGATAAAAAAAATTATTTCTTTAAAAAAAAAAAAATTTTGGTTAAAAAAGTTATTAGGTCAGAGAAAATTTTCAATTTGGGTGGGAAAAGTCAGGGAATTATATTCCCAACAGTTTGTAGCCACCCTGGTCTGTAAGAACATGTTTTCCTGTTGACTTTTTTTTTAACGGACCGATGGACATAGACTATTTTCTCCTCGTAGTCACGAGTCATTCCTTGACACAGTGTACTGCTTGGTGGAATTCCCCAAACTTTACCAACCAACCTAGGAGGCCTAGGAAGGGTAAACCAATAGGGTAAACCGATCAAGACAGCTCCTAGGCCAGCTAAGCAAAGAAAGGGGAAAACAGCACTAACGTGGACACAAGTTGTTGATCAGTGCTCCTTATTCAGAGAAAGGGCAGATCTTCCTTTCTCCAACACTTCACATTAAAGATTATTAATTTAAGATACCATAGAAAAAATTAATATAATTTTAATTTAGGAGCATAAGAGCCTTTGTATATTAAACTTTATGAAAGGAGTTAGGTTGAGTAAATTAAATTGTAATAATTCAGAAATTTTTTTTTTTAATACCTTGATTAGTTGATTAGATAACAATAAAATCTTTGCGCAATGAGTATTTGGTGTATGTAGATTAACCAGTACGGTACATTAACAAATCAAGAAAAGCACATACGACTTAAGAATATCATAATAAATAAGTTAAACAAGGGGATCCCCAACTCAAAACAAATTAATTAACTTACATTTTAATATTACATATTTTAACAAATTTTCAATTTTCGTTGTTCAATTAATTTTGCAGAGGTTGTGATTGAATATAAAATAAAGTCTCAAATTTGAATAATTAGTGCTGTGTGCACATCAAGTAGTTAGGGCGAGAGAAGGAAAATAAATATATCGGCTGGACTTTCCTGGCTGTCCTTCATGGGGACATTCTTGCCACCGCCGAAAGATGTTACTTCTCCATCTCGCCCATGGCTACCGATGATGGTACAGCAAAAGGATGAGTAGAAATAATGTTACTTCTACAGTGGAAGATGTAGACAAGCCAAATTCCTCAAATACTGGATAGGCTTCCTTTCCTTCTGCTAGCAATGAGTTAAAACCGCGTGGCGGGGACCGCTACATTAAACAAGCAAACAAAATAAAATTTAAAAGAATGTCATAAAAACAATGTAACACTAGGGCGCAAAAGATAATAAAGTGAAAGAATAAACTCACCCTAGGCGGAAAACTTGTCGGATTACGACATTACAAAATTATAAAGAACACTTAAGTGTTTGGCTGATGTTCACGCCATGATGTGTAAGAAACAACAAGGTCGAGACAAAGGAATGCCTAGAGGTTATAGGCCGGCATAGAGTCGTAGCTACTTGATGTTACCAAAATAGTATTTCGACAGTATCAAACAATACTTCCTAGCATAATATTTTAAGACACACACGTGTTTTAATAATCAACATGATATTTTAATTAAAATTTTACTAATAAAAAAATGTTTTGATTCATTTGAAAACAATAATGATCAGATCATGATTAGAGTTGGTCAGAAGTGTTACACAAGAACTGTTCCATAATTATACCACACTGCTTTAACTGCACATAAATAATTGCTGAACTTTTCTTTATAAAATAATAATAAGCAGTTTACTGTTATTACAACTTCACCGAAGATTAAAGAAATAACAGTGCTGGGGTGGAGTAACTTTCGCCAAAATAAAAAATATATATCTAGTTACCACTATGAATAGACGAACTAGACAAAACAAAATAAACAAACAAATGAGCATGTGCCAACAAACGGCACAACAGTGATTTGCGGCGTGAAAGTGACAGATTGTTCCGGTTTATGAAACAATTCATCCAACTCGGATTAAATTCAAAAGTACTGAATTAAATGACGTTATTTATTGCAAGTTCTCGCACTTTAAAAATGCATCATTCCATGAAAAACTGCAAAGCCATAATTTTGTAGTTCCTTCACGTGCTGTTGAAGCCGTGTTTCAACATTAGATTATTTTCGAGTTTTCAGCCCCAGAAAAATTTTATGGACTTGTTAGTATTCTGCAACTCTGTCATTTGCTTACGCTAGTACCTCACATTTAATTTAGAAACTCAGAATTTTTGCAGTGCGGTTCTACTGCCGTGTTAACTGGCATACACAACTTTTAATTTAAATGCACCAGTGTTAGTGCTGTATTTACCCATTATGCACTCATACCAAAATAAAGTACTTTTGAATTATTTTCAAGTATAACGTGCTTACAAATCCCATTCTGTAACTGTCAGAGCTTGTGTTGTGCGCACGATGTATGTGCAACAGCCACAGTTCTGTAAGGGTAACCAATTACCTTCAAGTGTCAGTAGCACACACAAACCCAATGGGACAAAGAAAAGCTGCTTCTTGTGTATGTTTGCCACCAGCACGTAACTGCCAGGGGTTGCTATGCTGGGATTCTGCAGGAATAAATGTTTGTCTATTTTGACTCCACTTAGATTAAAATGAGTGAATTATGCCTGGGTGAAAAATATGCCAGTCAATACGGCACCACCGTTTCTGATATGATGATTATTGGCAAGCCTCAGGAAATATCCATCGGCCGTATTATCCTTTTGGTGACAATGTCAAGGACTATCCACTTATTTGTTCAAAACAAACCAACAAGAAGCCCTTAGCAACTGCAAAACAAACATTTTGATGGCAGAGCAACAATAGTATCTGGCATGCAAGAGGTAAAAAGAAGGTGATAAGGGAATAACGGTTCTTTTCAGGATTAGATTTACATGATTTACTTCTCAACTGATGATAAGGTCAACAAAAAAGTAACTCTCACTACAAAGACTTGAGTTTAGTGTACTAAAATCTACTAAATGATGGCAAACGTAACACATTTTGGGTTCTTAAATAACAAAATACAGTAATCCCTCCAAATTCGCAAACTCTGTTTTTGCAAATCTGCTTATTCACATGGAAATTATTGTAATCATTAATTCAATATTTGTGACTAAAATTCGCCTATTTGCAAATGCAATCTTACAGTTTTTCCCCCTTTCTTAAAGTGAACATACCACACACACATAATATCGTTCATTGCTGCGAACAGTTGTATATATAATTGCTTATCGTCGCTGCTACCTACTCGCGTGTTTCATATCAGTATACATCAATATTGCTGCAACACACAGTGGTAGAAAATTATAGGAAAGTTGTTGACGAATCTTGGTAGTGTAAGACAGGGTTTGTACGGTTCTTGAAAGTCCTTGAATTTAGGTTGGGGGATTTGAAGGCGTTTTACTTGGGTCTTGAAAAGTCCTTAATTTAAACATTTGACATGATATCGTATGTGCTACAAATATCTACTTACAAGGAGTAAATTACTGGCTGGATCATTGCAGATTTATTAGTTGTACGATGTTAAACTGAATGACATGATGAACCCGCAAACATGTGATGATTAAATCATATTTATACTATGGTACAAGCTAAACCGTAACACTACAGTTATAGTGCAATCATACTTTACTCTAATGTGTATAATAAATATTGTACGGCTGCCAAAGTGCAGACATTGAGTTTTATTGAACATTTCAAAATTTAAAAAATAGCTCGTCTTGCCAAATTTATGGCATGAAATACTCCACCAAAATGCTTTTATCCAATAATTGCTACCTAAATCTTACAGCTTACTAAATACTGTGCATTAGCGCTGATAAAATTTACATAACCTGTAGACCCTAAGATACTTCATTTTACGTCACCAACACGTTTATTATTAATAAGTTTTTCATTTTGGTTAGTTTCCTTGCAGGCTGCAGATGGCGCACCTGCACACCTCACTTTGCTGCCATTATTGTGCTGTCATGTCTACTTTTGTTACATTTTGTGAACACATTTGAGGTTATAAATAGCGGCAGTGGTGTTATAAATTTGCAGTTATCGCTTCGCGATAACTGCATAATTATATATTGATTAATACAACAACGTGTTGGGTACTGTTTCAGAATAGATTTTATCTGTGTCCAAAGTAATGCTTCTGGCATACTGACTTGAGAAGACAGTGGCACTATTTGTTTTCATTCTCCCAGTGTGTGGGGTTCAGACTCAGTTATGATTGTAACTGCGGTGTGTGCAAGAAGTAGTTCACTATTACAGTTCTATGTAGTATAATTATGTGATAGTGGAAAAGTAGTTGGGCTTTAAAAATGTTTTCCAATTATTTGTACATTAGTGTACGCCGTAACCATAGTTTATTTAAGCCTACTAAAGATGAATTATGTGTCAAAATGCCTGGTAACTGCATCTTCAATGTTTTGTGGCTCCAGAACCACAATTTTAATAAGTGGCTGAGAAAAGTTGCAAACAAAAATAAAGCTCAGTGTAATGTGTGTGAAACTGAATATTATACTATCAAAATGGGTGTTTCTGCTTTATCGAGTCCCATGAGTGGTAAGAAACATTCCAATAGTGTAAGTGAAAAATAGTCTTGTTTAGGAATTGAATACTTATATGGTAAGGCAGAGTCGCAACAAGGTTCATCTTCCAGTTTGTCTGTTACTGACGTAAACATTTAGCTTAAATTTTATTCCGGTTTTGCTGTTTAGGACTTTTCTTCTTGATCTTGAATATACAGAAATTAAGTCTCTTATTTTGGTTAGTTAAAAATTATTTGGCACATCTGTGTAAATATTTATTTAGGTTTGTTAATGGGTGTCAGTCCTGCAAGTACAGCATACTTCTCTTGACAAAACACAAACTGTGAAATGGAGTTAAAAGGGTTTCATTGAAGCAAAGATTAGGAGTACATAACATCTGAAACGACTAACAAATAAGCCTGGGTTTATATTGACCAGCATAGCAGATTGATACAATACTGGTGTTTTAATATGTTTTGAAGAATTACAATTTTAGCATATTAATATTTAGTTTTTCAATCCATTTTACAGTTTTAAGAAGATTTTCTACTGTTAATTTTTCCCTGATATTTGACCTTAAAAATGTGATAAAATAGAAGTTACCATATTTACCTGAAAATAAGATGACTTTGACCTTTTCACTCAAGCCTTAAGGAAAAAATATTTTTTTCATGTAAACTAAAAATGCCAGAAAATTTTTAATAATTAGTATTGGAACATAAATTTCGTGTATTCTGTTGGTTAAATAGATGAAATGAGATTTCCAACCATCAGACATGGTAGAAATTTTATCTGTTGAAAATATTTTACCACATACATAAACCAAAACCCAAATACACACAATTCACTGGAATGAGCACCTAATTTAAAATGGCTTTTTTAAAGTAGGTAAACCTTTATTTTCCATATGTTCATACATTAATACATATGTGAAATGCCAAACAAATACATTTGTAATGAGACGACCCCTAGTTTTTGGGAAGTAAAAATTGGAATAAAACATTGTCTTATATTCAGGTAAATATGGTACATCTGAATGTGAAAACTATTCGGTATTGTGAGCGTGTACCACTTACTTTTATTATAAAACAAGGCCTTAGAGATATTTTATCATTTATCACTGCAGATAATGGTCCTTAAAATTCAGCTTTATTGTCCTTGAAAAGTCCTTGAAAGTCCTTGAATTTGTATCTGTGATATCTGTAAGATCCCTGGAAAGATATTGTGCACTTGAGAAAGGAGATTGGTGTTGAAGTTTTTGAGGATATGAGAGTGGAAGACATTGAAGACATTGTTTTTGCTAAGGTGTAAGAACCAACAAGAGATAAGTTAGACTGAGCTAGCTAACGACAGCAGTGATAGCAATGATGAGGATAGTGATTAGGTCCCTGAGTTGAAGACATTCAGTTCCCATAATATTTCAGGATTATTAAGTTATTCTGAAAGACTTTGCAAAATGTTTCAAGAATATGATCATATTTTAGAACAAAGTTTGAAATTCACAAGATCAGTTAAGGCTGCGTTTCATGTCGAGGTTATGAAAGATTTAAATATCTTGCTAAACAGACAACACTGGTACAACTTTTTACATGTTCTGCACCAGTTGGAAAACCTAAAACTTGGCCACAACCAGGATGCTCACTTGATAAGCAGCTGGAGTTGGAAGATATCAGTATCGGTGACCTCACAAGAGTAGAGGAAGTGGATTGGCAGGAGGGGGAGGAACTGTAATCGTTGGCTCTTTCTTACACCCAGGAACATTAGCAGTGTGGGTACTGTACTTTAAAATTATCACATATTTTCTCAGTTTGAAAAACCTGTTTACTGCAAGTGTAACGTGTATATATTAAATCTGTTATGTTAATCAGGTAATCATGAGTCCTCCTTATGGTTTGTGCTTTTTAAATGTACATAATGATTTGTGGCAATTTAATTATTTTTGGTAATAACACAACATGTAACTGTTTATATAATATATTATTGGAAACATTTGTACATAATTTTCATCTAAAATTGGGTGAAATAGCAATTTGGAAACCTAACCATATTTTCCCATACCTTTCTCGTCTCTGTATTCACAATTTCATTATTCGCAGGATTTTGGAGGAACCTAACCCTCGTGATTATGAAGGGGTTGCTGTATTGTTCTTTCAAAATAAACTTTTACAGAAATTTGAAAATGTCTCTCATTAGCATGAACGGCAAATCCTAATTTGTAGGCAATCAGTTACACAACAAAATTTAAACTTTGGAAATAACAAACATAATTAAATAACAGTCTTAAAAATATTTTTGTGAATGACCAGAATTCTCTGCAAATAACGGAACTACATGTACAGCTCAAAATTATAGAGTTAGAAAATGGATGTACTCAAAATCTTGTAAGTGGTGGCTCTAAGCTTCTCCATCCTACTCAAAATTCTTTTCTGCCCAAAAACAGTCAGTATTTTACCTCAGCCCATCGGAGATGCGACAAGGAAATGTGCGCCTATGTGACACATGCCACTTGTCATTGATGTAACATCACTGAAATATACAGCACTACTTAGTGTCAGACAATGGAACACACACAAATTCATAAGGAAAAGAAACATCTGTCAAAAATAATTATGAAAGTACATACTGAGTAATAAAAACATTAACACAGAAACATAGTTCTTGAGCATTTTGAAATATTTATAATTTCTGACTTATAAAAATTCCAAATAATTTCAAACATCATCTTGGAAATACCTTGTAATCTGCAGATACAAAATTTGTAACAGAATCAGACTACTTTTCACGAAACAATTATACTTCTTAGTAGTACCCTAGAAAAAAAATGATGAAAAATCTGTAAAATTTCTTGTCCGTGATCTTCTATTGGTATACTAGTCAAATTAATATAATCTATGTTAAACAAAATTATACAATAAACATAATGGCATCGGGCCTATATATTTGTTTAAATCCAGGGAAACATTATAATACATACATCAAAGTACAAAGGTACAAACCTTAAAAAAAATATTTAAATGAATTTTGACAGTGGGGCCAACGTAATTGTAACTACTTTATCTAACTAATGTGGGCATTGCTGCCCGAAATGGACCACACATGACAGAAGGTCCTCTAACACTACTTAAATGAAACAATAACCTACACGAGTGAATCAGATACGCAACAGTACATGCGCAAATGATAAAAAGAGTGTAGGGGGAGAGCAATGAGTAGGGAATCAAAGATTATCTACCTCAGACACTGTTGCCTGGCCTGCTCTCAAAATCTGCCGAAGAAGTCCTAGGAAAGCTGAAGTCTGTCTTCAAGAATGCACCACTGTGCACATATACCACCAGAGAAAGCAGAAACTGCAGCGACTTTCGCTTGCATCTCCCTGTGCAAGTCTAAAGAACAAAAGAGGTGGGATAACCCTGTCAGCCTATGGGAAATATGGAGTGTTTTACCTGATCTTACCAGTTTTAACTAAGGCTTCGTCAAGGCAGGGTCACTGCAGGAACCAAGGAAATTTGGTGTTCACCAACAGCACCCGTGGCTTAACCTTTCTTCAGGTTTTTTCAAACTTTCACAATCTGTAAATTCTTTCAATGTAAATTTGTTTCCATCAGTGTCAGAAGGCCACGAGGATATTTGGGGCACAGTTTGTGGTTCCCATCTTAATTTAGAAGCAGAAAAACCTTCTTCTGCTAACTTTTTTGTTGAATTGAATGACACTATTTCAGGTAGTAGAATGTCTTTGAAAACTCTTTAGAAATGTAAATAAAACAGACTGGAAAATTAATTTTCACCCTCTTTACTTCTGAAACATCCTATAAATTAACTGTATTAAAATATCATTTTCTATCATCCATTGTGTGGATAGAGAATGTATGTATTGTATACATCTGTGCTCCTGCTTTGAGATGTATTCTCAAGGAAGCAAAAAATTAGAATGTTAGATCTTTAATGGTCAGGGGCTTGATTGAAGAGTAACAATGGACAGCATTAATGTTTGCTTCTAATTGATTATCAATTACAGTGTTCTGTTGAGTTATGTACATGTGTTGAAATGTAATGGTATATCGCTTGGTGATAAGTTCATAACCACATCCTAGTGTGGTACTGGAAATTAACAATGACTGAACAATGTACTAAAGTGTTATCATAAAGTTGTGCAGCTTAATGTCAATTGTTGCTGCCTAAAACCAAAAGTGTGATGGGAATATGAACAGTTTCTGTTCATGTTGGTAGAAAAGAAAAAAAATTACATTACATTTATGGGATTAAGGTAAACCACCCAGGATCAGAAATGTTGCGAAAATTTCTCCTTAAGAGAAATTCTGAAATGCCGATTAATGGTTCAAACCAAGATATCTATATACTGGATGAATTTTCCAACCTTCCTGGATTTGCCTGGAAATGTGTACGAATTAAACTGCATAATTGGTTTCTTTTAATACAGATTTTTAAAATAGGCAGTGCCAACCACTCGTGATCTAATATCCGACAATCTAAAATTCCTCAATTCGATAATTGGTATCCCTCGAGCTGTTAGTATATGTAGACTCCGCAAAAATGCAAAGATCATCTTTAATATGTAATGTAACTGTTAGAGAACATTTTTAAATTGTTTTTATTGTAATAATGGATTAAAATTATATAAAGCACAAAGCAGCACCTTATGTAAAATACAGTAGACTCTTGATTATCCATGAGAGGATTACCCAATTTGTGGCTTAATAACAGCATATTTTGAATGCTACATATTCAATTTTAAACTGAAGTGAAAATACTTATGAATATTGTCTATACGGACTAAATGTCAGCATAAACACCTTTAGTGTTTATAATCATTAACACATAATATCAATTGTTGTCTTCTGTTGATGATAAAAAAGAAGTGGATGGAGAAGCGTACTGATTGATAACATCAGCGGGAGATGGGGAAGACTTGCAAGAAAGTAAGAGGTGGGAGAAAAATGCACCTACGAAAAATTCATCTTTTTTTATGCTGGGATAACTGCCGAAGAGGTGGTTTGTGAAGGAGGGAAGGGAATTGATAACAGATAAGGTGATGCACCATAGATGCCATAGCTTTGACCTTGAGCTGTAATGTCGGTTAGTCTTATTAATGGTTGGATTGTCAGTGGGCAAGACAACCAAATAAAACAGAAAAACAGTATTGAACTAGAGGGAACATATTCGTAGTTGCACAGTTTCAGAGGAATTTAAGTTGATGCTTGTAGAATTTTTATTAAGTTCAGAGTATTGAGTATGGAAAGTAAAATTCGTACTTAATGCAGTCTAATTTGCTGCATGCGAAAGAGCGAAGTCCATAAATAATTATGCAGTAGAGAAACAATCTATATATGCAAAGAGTATTTTTTCCACAATTTTTAAAGTTACATTATCGGATCCCACGTTGGTACAGGATCCCGGATGGTTTACCTAAGGTTATTTCAATGTAATGCAATTGTAAATGAACTTGAAATTTTAATATATTTGAACACATTGCAGCCATGCTTAGGGGGGCCTGTATCATCCTTCTCAAAATCCATTTAACTGGGAATTGCCTGCACATGTTACATAACCGTTTTTGTATTTTATTTTGAGAGTGACCAAAAATACATTTACATATTACCGTCAAATTGTTCCATTATACAGGCAATTTTTCTTTAGTTAACCATTATGTTACGAAGAATTTTAAGTACATAGTGACCACAAGAAAGAGATGGGGGAGAGAGAGATTGTGTGTGTTTGTGTGTGTGCACGCACGAGTGTGTGTGCATGCATGTGTGCGTGCACGAGCATGTACGTGTGTGTTTCTTTAATGCGTTTTTTCGAGATGTTCTAAATAGCCAAATTCATTCTCACAAACTTAGACTATTATTTTTTTTTGGCATTAGTATGGATGAAGCTCATATTTGCTCCAAATAGGAACATTAAGCATCACATTTTGAGTGTGATTGCTCTTACTCTCTCTGTAAAAAAGGGTGCACAATAATTTTTAGTTTATTCATTGTCAATATATTGGTGAATTCTTTATAAGCAACATACAGTGCTTATCTGAGTTGAAGGTAACTCAACACATCTGATTATATCTTTGACAAGTTAATATAATGTAACCAGATTTGTTGTTATAAAATTATAAATCTTTTATTAAGCTAAATTTACTCTTACAAGTTCAGCATGACTGTTGCGATTGGCCAAAATGCAACCAAAAGTTTTCGTGTAGCTCAATTTCTTCTGTAAATATTTTTATATGCATCTAACAACTACTAAACCGAACTGAGTAAAAATATTTATGTAACTGTATATTATACACGACCCATTCAGTGGATAAAAACTTTGACGATGTTAGTTACCAGATAATAAATTGTTGTCAGTGCATGTTAGTGAGAAGTGTCCAGTGAAATATGAACTGACTAAATTCATTGGATTTCCCCAGTTACGTAACCTGCAACTTAAATTCAGAGATACGTCAATTTAATGAAAACATTGAATTTTTTTCTCATAATCTGACATATTACTGCCCAAAGTTTCCCTAACACCACCACAACACCATTCCATAGCTGTTACGAGCCATGCAAATCTCTCCCGTGCTGAACAGGATTTGAGAATGCGTGACTGCACATCTGCAACGCTACCTTCTCTATGTCTGTGCGCCGAGACAGGGGGCGAGGCCCATGACTGTCACCATCTGTGCACTGTACTAATACAGCTTTGCCTTTGTCTGTGCGTGATCTGGAGTGTGCATTGGCAGATGCTATAGCAGCGCTGGTTATCTTGTGCTGTACGGAAGCCGCAGGAAATATTTTATCAAATAATAACACCATCCCCTTTAAGGCTGTTTACACATGAGAATTTTTTTTTCTTTGAGCCTGACTGCAGAAAGTGGTTGGCATGTTATTTGCGCTGCAACTTCATCTCTGCCACATACAATCAGCTTTACAGTCAGTTTTTGAACATGCGCAAACCACATGCCGACCACTTTCTGCAGTCAGGCTCTACCACAAGAAAAGTCCTAAGTATAAAAACCTAAGTATAGACACTTCCCTTTTGCCACAGCCGGCCCCCTGCCTACAGCGCGACAGAGACTGATACAGATTAGCAGCCGCCAGCCAGATGCTGTGACGTGACTCTCCCGCACACCAATGTAAACAAATGTGCCGTAACCGTGAACACAAATTACAAATTAAAGGGAAAATGTATTTTTTTATTGTAAGTGTTATTAAGTGTAACATAATATTTTTGTTTGATGTCCATATACCTTTTACTGTGCATCACAGTTAAAAGGTAAGTTAAGAGGTAAGTTTATATATATATATGTATATATATGTGTGTGTGTATTTTTATTAGTATCTTGATAGCAGTCGCATGTGTTTTTGTGTTTAATTTAATGTACCAAACTTGTTCTCATGTGATTAATTACAGACATGTTTTAACATCAAATCTTTGTCCGTCCCAGTTAAAACATATTTGCGTATAGGTTGGTATATATTTTTGTGAACACTAAATTAGATAACAGTTGCATGCATTTACAAATTTTTAAAATGTGTTTTAGCAAATTTGTTCTTTTGTGATTAATTACAAATATTTTTAACATCAAGCTATGTGCATTAGAGTTAAAATATACGTTAACATTGTTGTAAAGAATAAGTTGATAGCAGTTGCACGAGTTTATGATTTTTTTTATTTCATATAACAAAATTGTATGTGATTAGTACGTATTATTACATATATTTTAACATAGAAACTAAGGCCTTTACATTATTCAAATATATTCTTTACAGTACTCTACTAGTTTCTTTTGATGTTGCATTCAAGAATATCACCTAGGATCAACTAATGGAAGAATCAAGATACGTAACGTACTCAAGAACGTAACCCTTACATAACTTGCCATCTTACTCTGTGTGTATAGTGTGTGTGTTTAAGTGTGTGTGTAGTATGTGTGTGTGTGTGTGTGTGTGTGTGTGTGTGTGTGTGTGTGTGTGTGTGTGTGTGTGTGGAGAGAAAGAAAGAGTGGGAGAGGGAGGGAGAGAGACACACACCTTGCTGTCCTGAGGCGGAAAATTATGTAGAAAATACTGGTGATGGGCACAACTCAGGTACTTGCCCAGATGAGCAAGAAGCATGGATCTCAGGTGTTCAGGACCCACGTGGTTGTATCTCAGGATGGTGTCGATGCTTACTCTCTTCCGCTCCCTGTCCAGGCCAGGAGCAAGCTTCACACACTCGGATACACAAACACTTGTGGAGTGAAAGAGATGTATGTTTTAGGCCTTTACTTGGGCACATTTTTATACAGAAATTATGTTAAAAACTCTCACAGACTGTTGGACACTTCACTCAGTGCTTTTCAACAGGGGCGTGACTGTACATGAGCACGTTAATTTAAGTTCTCCCGAAGAAAGAGGAAAATTGAAATTAAACCTACAAAGTCTGAAAACATTGCACAGTGTTGTTACGCGACAGTGTGGGTTGCAAACAAATTGCCTAAGCTGGTGGCTAAATGTTAAATTTGAACACTGATCAAAACATTAAAAATCACTGCTGACCTAGTGATGGCGTGTGCGAGGGGAGGAGATAAAATGGGTCCAAAATGAATTAAGTTAACAAAAAGACAATGATAAGTTGAGCGGTGTAGGGAGCTCCCTCGCTTAAGAACAACGGCTGCACTGAACGCTGAAGAACAACTGGGGTGAGCGTTGCGCGCGCTGGCCGCATTTAGCACATGCGGGCAGCGCTAACATCGTGTAATGGCAAAATTCAAAGTACTAATTTAAACACAGTTTCCTTAATATGAGTAGCTTATGTAGACAACTTAGGTATTGTGCGTGAAGCATGTAAACAACACTATCACTTAAAAATTGCATCATTAATCAACCACACTTAAGCACTCTGGTAACCTTTAGTTCCAAAGGTTGCCGTCGGTAACCTTTAGTTCCAAAGGTTGCCGTCCTGATGTTTAAATTATTGCGTCTGCACATCTCCCCTGGAAAACAACAGACATACAACCCTTGATATGGCAGTGAATCGGCCCTGGCTGTAAACTGCTTTGTTCTTATGGTCCATGCTGCTAAAGTAAATAAAATGGTGCCGGAGCCCTGCTTCCTGGTTTCCTTTCTGGTCTTCCCACACTGCTCCACCTAACCCTACCGGCATACTCGTATGTCAGAATTTGGCTAGGGCCTGAGGAGGTACGACTGAAAAAAAATATGTTTGTGTGTTTGTGTATATGTGTGTGTAGTAATTTTTTTAGTTTGTTATTTCTAGTAAAATAAATTTTTTAATTTTACATACCTGTAACTTTACAACTTGGAACACAAGAAACTATTGTAAATTTAACTTGACTGTGGCACTAATGTACTTACTATCTTCTTTGCTAAGAATGAAAACATGTGCTCCCATATAATGGTCCTCTTATTTCTGACCTAATTCTATTAAAATTCCTTTCGAGGACTTTCAGTTATGGAAAGTGTTTGTTCATTTATTTTATACTTGTTAAGAAGGTTTTTATTGAAAAAATAGTTGCTAAAAAGTGTTCTTATTAAGATAATAGTTGTTCAAAATGTTTTTATTGAAATAATTAACATAAAAATGCAAGGTAAAGAATTTATCTTTTATCTTATTTTTTAAATAAAAGACCAAGTACAGTAGGTCCTTACGTTTGAGTAGGTTCCTGAAAACAGTGATGGAAATTGAAAAAACATAAATTTATTCAGACCAGCCGGCCTTGGCCTACAGCCAAACATCAGTTGAGCTGCCGACAGCACACATGCCTTTTCACCATGTGAGTTTATCACTGACAAAAAGTGAAATGACAGCGTGGGAAACAAGTTCAACTGCTTAGAAACTTTTTGTAGTCGTTATTTTAACAAACAGTTCTAGTACATTAAACAAGGTGTGGATCTAGAGGGGGCAAGGAGATCAGCGTGCCCTGGGCGCCGGATTAGAGGGAGGTTCCGATAATGTTTGTTTCAGAATGAATGGAACGAGGATGTGGTACAAATTACAATTCTTTCCCCGACTAAAGGACAGCCTAAATCCATCTCTGCATTAAACAACTGTAATATTTCACAAACAGTATAGACACGTGTCATAAGATTTACATGTTTGTTAACATGTTGTTATTCCTCTTTTCATAAAAGACTGTGAGATGTTGCAGTAAGATACTGGTCACACATTCTTACAAAAATTTCACGAAAGTCCTGTACTGCACATTTCGTTGTGACCTTGTGTGTAACTTGTTTGTCTCGCACTTGCTGGCTAGCTCGAGCTTTGGGAAGAAGGACTGGGGGGATGGCGACAGTCCGACAGCTTGCTTCTCTCTACGTCAGGTAAACAGGAAGCAGCCCCAGCGGTGGCAGTCACTCACTGCTTGCTAGTCCATGGCCTCAAATACACACCATGCTAGCAGAAGAGAATGTGCTGAATTTTCGTTCGATGCCTAAAGCTTCATGAAAGAACTTTGCTTTCTCAATGCACGTAGGGCCTGACATAGGTGTCCTGTCCACTCATTAAATGAACTAAGCGTAGTGACATCTATACTCTCTTTATTCCAAGGTTGCAGCTTGTATCACTCCGCATTTTCACCGGCTTAAACGGCATTGGTTGTCTCATAAGCTGCCGCGCCACCTCCATATGTTTTGTGTGTTATCAGATGTCAAATGTCAGACCTTTCCAAAGTGAGGTCTGGTGCTTCTGCACATATTTTCCCTCGTGGACTGTATGAGTTGGTCAATACCTTTTCAAGAACAATGATTGTATACTATTTCGTGTGCACAGTGATATTATATTAACTGAAGATTAAATATAAAACTAAACATTTCAATTACAAAATCTGAACTACAAACATAGCGCTGTAGCATTGGAACAGTTTGCTGCTGCAATGATACTCTTAACTTATCAGCCAGTGAATGACTGAGAGCTCGCTAGTGACATATTTCTGCTGCAAACTTGGAATGGATAAATCTGCGTGTATTGAAGTTTTCAAAGTCTTCCATTTTGAAGGAATTTTATGTTGCAAACAATTTGTACACCAGTGCTATGATCATTAGCAAGCTTCGACATTACCTCTCCTTTGTCTAATCTGTCAATTAATTACATCTTCAGTTAAGTTGTCAGGACCGCCTTTGTATGTTTATTTGCCATTTAAAATGTACTGTTGTGAAGTCGGATGATGTTAGCTAGCATTGTGAACACAATATAATGAAGTGGTTAAGTGTTGCACACATGCACTTCTGTTATGCAGTTAACTATGACTCTTGCACATGTTACTGTATTACACTATTCGAAGTAACGGCAAACCTTACAATTTATGCATGGAAAAGTGACTTATAACAATTCTTAAAATTCAGTGTAACATATTTTTAGTATTTTGCATGGGGAATCTACACTTAAGGCCATGCTACCTTGTTTCTGCTGTTTTTGCATTAATTATTTATTTTTTTAAGCTTGAACAAGAGCAGATGTACATCTGTGTAGTATTTTTGTTTAAAATGGCTTTGGCAATGAAAGTAATTTTTTCGAGAGAAGAAGTTATATGCTTTAAACTAGAGACGGATCGAGCCCGAATGTTTTCGATTCCTATCCCAATGTCGATTCTATGGTCGATTATTCATCCCAATTCTAGTATATATTTTTTTTATTTTAATTTTCATGTAAGTTTTACATACAAATAATTTAAAACTTGCATTATTTCCAAACATGTATTAAAAATGTAATATGACACACACTATTAACGAACGTGCATTATTCAGAAATAAACTTATTTTCTATTTTACAACAATTTTCCTCAGATATTTAATTCCATATTCGTATAAGAACACATAAAGTAGGCGTAGGTCTACATTTACTGTCATTTTTCAACATTGTAATATTAAGAAACATTCATACACAAGAACTGGTAGAACTAACATTTTTCCTAAATATATTGTTTACAAAATTTAAGCAAATGATATAAAAATTATCAAATTGCATATTTTTATTTGTGACAACAATTTAGACTAAATGCCCAACATACCAGAATGTAAATTAAAAAATACCTAGCTAACATCTTTCATAGTTGACATTGTGGTTAACTGTAAAATGCCAAGAACAGATTTTAGTTGCATTTCAAAATGTTGGCTGCACAATAGTAAGTTTTAACTTTTAACCTTCATTTTGAAGTTTTTATTTAAGAAAATAATAATTTCTACACATGGCAGATCAAGTCTTTGCGTTTAGTGTCACAAATAATCCCAGCAGTGCTAAATAGCCTTTCACTAGCAACAGTAGCTGGAGGAGTGCAGAGGTACTTCTTTGCAAGTATTTTAAGTGTACTGTTACTTTGTCGTGAGTTCCAGTAAGCTGCTACTGATGCAGTCAGGGAAATCACTCTCTCTTCAAAGTAGTAACAATGTTCTGTTTCTGTCTGCTCATTTCCAGGACAATGATTATCTTTAGCAAAAATTGAACTATATTGTTTTCAATTTCAGCATCACTCACATTGTGATTTTCAGGTTCTGTTTTCTTCAGTAATTTTGCCTCAGCTAAGAGAAGATCTTTAGCCATTTGCAACTTTTCAGCATTTCTGAAAGGTGCACCTTTATACCTTGGATCCAGAAGTGTCGCAAGGCTCAAAATAGGATTGGCCTCCAAACTGTTGTAGCGTAAATTTAATGATTCTGGAAGATTATTTCTCAGACCTTGCAATCCAGAGCCAATTTGAGCAGGTTTCGACAATTCACTTTCCAACTCATGTACAAATGGGATCACTTCAGAAACTGTTACACTTTCCTTAACTAACTTGAATTGTAACAGTTTCTAAAATCTTGAGAATGTCAGTTGCATACTCCAACAGTTTCCATTCAGCACTACTTAATTCAGCTGGTAGTTTAAGCTCGCCTGCTGCTAATTGTATTGCTTTTCTTTGTTCAAGAAATCTGTTGAACATGTAGTAGGTGGAATTCCACCAAGTTGGCACATCTTGAACTAGGCGGTGTTGTGAAACTTGAGCCATTGCCTGACATTTTCGCAGCACTTTACAAGCTTGTGAAGAAGTTTTGAAGTGTCATACAATATGTTTAAATACACTTGCCAGGTTTGAAATACTCATGCTTGAAAAAAACTCGCTTTTCAGCACTAACTGTATGTTACGAGCAAAGCATGAAAGTTGTTAGTACTTGGAAAGTTCTACAGCAGCTGTCATGTTGCGTGCATTGTCAGTTACCACGACTTCTACTTTGTCACTTATACTTCATGTCATTAGAGATAATGATATTAAATCACACAAATTCACAGCAGTGTGGCTTAATCCTGTCATCGTTTAACAGTAGAAGTCCAAAGGTCAGTAGACAGGCTTAAGTAATCCAGATTTTCCAACTGGCACACCACTTTCTTCGTAACTGTTTTGTACATTACTGGGATTCATTTAGCAGAAATTGTTTTCGTGGTAGGTATTGTATACCAAGGTTCTAAGTGGTGGATAAAGTTCCTAAACCCAGTGTTTTCAACCAAGCTTAATGGTTGGCTGTCAATGCAGCCCATTTTAGCTATTAGTTGAGTTATTTTCACTCCGTGTGGATCCCCCTCCTTGAACTTTCACTTCAGATCAATGTAATATTTTTTGATGTCTGTACAGAAGGTTTGGTTTTTTTTTTTTTTTTTTCGTGGTACAGGGCCTGGCAAATGTGTAGTGGTGTGTGCAGAGTTTGTTGTTGAAGCTGAACATCCTAGAACATCTTGTGTTGTGGTATGCATACCTGATGATGATCTTTGCATTACAATACTCTCCTCACTTGTAGATTGTAAAGTAGTAGTGTCACTGTTGTTTGAAGATGTAGTTACAGGATTTTTTGTAGCAGAAATTAATTTGTGTTGTGATGAATAATGCTTCATGAGATTCGTTGTAGAATTTGAGTCTACATGTTTTATTCTTGAATGACTATATTTGCACATCACATACATACTGTCAGTCAACAGAAAAATCTTTTCATACTTCTGACATTTTGCTGTAGTCATATGCCTACCCTAACATAAATAGCAGTAGCACATACTATTAGCACTACTTCGTAAGTTTTTTATCACACTACCGTATTTACTCCCGTATTTTCACGTCTGAATTTGTAGAAAATTATTTCCCCTTAGGCATCACTTGTTTTTGTTGTCAAGCGAGGCTGAAAATGGGCTATAGTGCAGGTTTTTTTCTTTTGACACCCCGGAAACAGAAAAGTAAAGGGGGAAGAAGAAAGTAATGGCTGTCAACGTAATTGTGTTTCCAAGGTCAGAGGGAAGGGATATACATTTTGCCAGAAGGGGAGGAGAGCCATTGTGGTGTGGCTTGGCCTAGGGCAGATGCAAAAGAAAGAGCGGGGAGGAGGAAAGAGGTTTCGTTTGTCCCGCTCGTTCCGTGACTCATGAAGTGATAGCAGACACAGGGTGTTTTAGTATTTGTTACATGGATTATTGGTAGAGCCATGGAAATTTCGCAAATGTGAAATTACAGCAATAAACTGCGAAAAGTTTCAATAGATGCGATAAAACGCTAAACACGAGTGTTTACGCGATAGATGCAAATATTTCTCTTGAATGGGCTAAATTCTCCTAAACAGTTAATTTTAACATCGCGTGTGAACTAAACTACAGTGTTGAGATGTAATTGTACTTCGAATTACATATTGTTAAAAATTTTACGTAATGTTACAATAGATAATGGCAAAAGATTATTGTAGAACAAGTAAACAAACACTGTGAGGGGGCTGCTGTACGAAGTGAACTGGTTGTGTAACAATGGCAGTGACGGCAGCTAGCTAATCTCTGCCTGCCAGAGATAGCCTTGTGGACAATGTGTATTGCATGGGATGAAGGAGGGAGGTAAGAAGCCAAAGAGGCGTGACTTTTACACACAGTAACTTCCTCCCTCGCATCAATCAGCCAACCAGAAAACACGGGAGGTCTAAATCATCACTCACATACTCTCTCTCTCTCCCCCTTTCGCTCCTTTGACTCATACCCCCCCGAACCATTATCACTACTCATCAGCGTAGTCTGTCGTCTCATACCACACAGTTTTGTTGTGACCAGTAACATTATTTTTTATCAACCAAACTATACAACCGGGAATGTGTTGGCCCTAGTGTGTGCGGTACTGTCATCGAGATGGAGCTGTCAAAAAGTGATGACAGCTATAAATAAGTCCCACATGCGCAGCGATAATGATAGTTGCTTGACTAGGCAGGTGTGGACAATGAGATTAAAACAATTGTACAATAATTTTTCTGTATCTTCTTTTATATTTTGTACAGTAAGTACCCATTTCTTCCAGTTCCCTCCCCCCCTGACAAACACATAAGAAACAAAATTTTGGTTGTAAAAATATATACTTTACCTAGAAAATGTGTATTTTTGCGTACTTTGCTTCAATTCCTTCTGCAGGCCATTTTCAGTTTTCTCTTGTGGTTTTTTGCTGTCTAGTTGAGTTATACAGTTAAAAAATGAATAAAAGGATATTAGTAACATTGAAATAGCTAACTTATAATCAAATTGATAAACACTTTCATCATTGTTTAAAGCCATGTTATACAGTTATGTACTATGCTTCATCAGAGCATTGATATGTTTTGAGCTACTCTACGAAGTCACTCTGAGAATAAAATGGAAAAACTCTTAATTGAGGTGTTTATTATATGTCCTTCCAGCAGTTTCCTTATACTGGGTAATTGTAACACATTAATATTTGTTCACATTATAAAAATTTTTTTTATGCTTTTAGACAGCACACTGAAATTTAATATGATAGAATTTAAATGCATAAAATGTAGAAACTGTATATGTCCTAATTCAAATGCATAAATCAAACATTTATTTGGCAGTAAATGTTTAACAGTTAAATTTTTTATGTGATGGGGTTGGTCAGGTTACTCACGTATGTTTATAAGTAGTGTCATTTCTAGTTATCAGTATTAATCCTGCTTCCAACCCACAATGTGATATTTTGATTTACACTGATAAAAATTAAATACTTAAATATCTTGATAATAATTTAAATAATAGCCCACATAAACAGTTATCGTATTGGCAGGATACCACTGCATCTGGTTTCACCTAAAAATTAGTCCTATGTTTTATACACAGGATGTTCGGGAATGTGGTAGTAAATTGAATAGGTGGTAGATGACATGTAAGCAAGCATTTTATTGTCAGTGAACATTATGTTCAGAAATTACATCCTGCAAGTTCCAGAGACAAACATTAGTGCAGAGATTAGAATCCGGTATGCTCCAAGGCAGCAGTCTAGTGGCGGAAAGGATGAGCATGTGCAGCCCAGTAGGAGCAGGGTTATTGCAGGCGGTAGTTACGTTAGGTGCATGTTCAGGTTAAGAGTGTACAACACTGCACACTTTCACGATGAAAGTTCAAATTCCTACCCTCTAACATCTAGGCTGTGTTTTTCAGTTATTCTTGTGTGGCTAAATTAAGAGCAAGGTCTATTTGATGCTGTTATAATGGTGGTTGAATTAAATGCACTATCAACTGCAGCTTGTGAGCTGTTGCATAATGCAATACATGTTTTTACACAGTTACGAGACAACATGTTTCTGCGTTGTAGCACCTGCATTTAGGTAGAAGGACAACTGTTCGAACATTGTTACGAAGGTGAGCCATGTTTTACACACTTAACATGATAATGCATCTAGGTACCTCCCGCCTATATTACCCATACTCCTACTCGACTGCGATCACTAATCCTCTCAACCACTAGATGGTGTCTCGTAGCTTAATTCTTATCTGTGCACTTACATTTGCCCCTGAAACTGTGCAGGGGGTCATTTCAAGATACATTTTCACAAATAGTAGATGCTTGTTTTTGCATTATCTACCACACCTTCAATTTACTTCCACTAATTCTCAAACATCCTGTATATGGAAAGCGTGACACTTCCTTAGTTGCAGATTATGTTGCTGCATTTAGTTGGAAGTTATTGGCAGTTTTGCAGTTATTGCTATATGATTCATGAACTTGTCAATATTTAAGACTCTGACATTAATATATGTAAATTACCTTAGGTAGTTTTCTCCATGTTTATAATTAATTGGTCCTGTAAGTCATCTTCATTGTTATCGAGTCAACTTTTTGTTTTCTGTATTCACTTTGTCAGATGTATTCTTGCCACTTCAGTGCAAAACCGTCACCAATCGGAGCATAATTGCTCCCATCTACAACTTAATATTATCATTACCAATGAGTATTGGGATATCAGCTCGTAGGTGGTAGTAGACGAACTGTGTGCCATGATTTAGCTGCTGTCTCGTCAATCACTTATTTGTCGTATAAATGAATGTTTGTGCTAGTTCACTTTTGCAATCAGCTATGCTTTTAGCATGCTATTGTCAAAGTTAATATGTTTCTGTCGTAACTAGGGATGGGACTGTCAAGTCCAAGATTCCTCGAATCCTTCGAATTTCATGGATTCAAGTATCTGAAGATTTGAGGCTGGATATGTGTCAAAAGATTCAACATATTTGTACTCTTCTAGTAAGTTGAGGTTAGTATTTTCAACCACATGTTTTGATTGTTTTATGTGACAGCAGATAAAAATTCTGTGTGCTAGTGGAAAAGTAAAATTTTAAAACTAAACAATAATAGTTTGACGAAATTTCTCAGTACAGAAAGGTGTTCTCCAAGTAGTTGCTGGTGCTCATAAACGTTGGCATGACCAAAATTTAATTTTTTTATATTTGCTAGCTGATTTTGCATATTGCAAGAAATTTTTTTGCCAAATTATTAAAAATTTTGGGCAGAATCCTTTTTGATATTTCTGTTGAACATATTTTTGTTTATTAAGCCATGTTGTCGTGCATTTATGTAAAGAGTAGTGGTGACCATTTTTTTTGTAAGTTGTGCCAAGTTTTGAATGTTATGAAATGCCATCCGAAGATGAAAAATCTCCATAGTTTATTGCAATTTACATGTATGCCTTGAATGTTTTTTGTATTTACTTGTTTTCACATCCCACTTGCTGCCGTATTTGATTTATAAATGTTTGTTTTGCCTTTAAACTGTTGCACCGAACATATCTGAAGTCTAAAATTACCTCTTAATTGTAAATGTGAATAAATTGGTACTTTATTAAAAGTTATCCACTGCTAAACTAAAGTTGGAGTTAGTTGTCGATCATTGTATGAAAATGTAAGTTTTTAAATACTGTTTTAATAATTTTTATAACTGAATAATACAAGGTTTTTGTAATACATTGATTCACATTTCAAGACATTGCAGAATTATTTTATTCTCATTCTTACTCCTGTTTAAAGTTTAGGAATTCACTCCTAGATTATACAGCTCAGTATAAATGGTGTCCGTGATTTCAAACTGAAATAAGTCCGCACCAAGGGTAGATTTTCATACCAAAGTACACAGAAACTTACCACATTTTACAGCGGTATCTAGAGTGTTTCAATAAAGAGCTGCCCTTATGCACGACCCACATCTAGATGATAATTGATATCCGTTTAATGTCTAGATGTCTGGTGTCACAGTGGGTTGTTCCATTAATTCTCTCTCCTGTAAATGTTACAATTCCCAATTTTTTTCAGCATAAATAATGTTCTCCAGATAACCCAAGAAGAAAAAGTCTATAGGAGTCAGATCATGATTTCTAGATTTCCACAAAATAATCGTTTATTTAAGTCCATTGCCCAGGAAATTTGTTATTGAGTGTTTCACATATATTGAGACTGTAATGATATGGCAGTCCTTTGGGTTGAATGATTTGCACTTATACCCTGTTCCGTGTTAATGACATAAATTTTAAGAAAAACAAAGTGTTAGCAAAGTATGCCTAAGTCTGTACATGTGGCTCCTGTAGCCACGACAAGACTTCAGCCAACATGAACTTGCCTGCGACATGAATACATGTGTCAAGATTACACAATTACCTTGTGTGAATCTCAAACATTATGGAAAATTTGATTGGTTTGCTGAGCTCCCCATATTTGCCAAGTATGATGGTTAACAAAGCATATGAAGTAGAAGCATTCATCATCTATAAACAAAATCTGCTTGGGTTGACTTTCATCATTGTCTATTGCTCACAGCATCATTACATCAAAGTAAATGCCTTGTTAGGTCAGTCTATTTCATAACTGCTTGTCACATTTGGATTTTGTAATGCTAAAGCCTCAGATATTTATAAAGCACATTCTGGAATGTTGCTTTAGGAATACCAGGTTCCAGTGTATGCCATGCAATGGACTTCGTAAACGTTACTATTTCATGTGCCCTATATATTTTCCAACGTGCATGGTTGGCCATGTGATTTTCAAATGTTCTCATTTATGGTCTCTTTATAAGTAGATAATACCAACAAACAATGGTTATATGTGTAGGTGGATGTTTTGCACAGGTTTGCCAAAAAATTATGCTGTAATTTAGTAGTTAATTCAAACATTACATACCAGAGCACACATGGTTAGTTGTGCTATATACTGGTTATTATTATTATTATTATTATTATTATTATTATTATTATTATTATTATTATTATTATTATTATTATTATTATGGTGGTTTGGTGTTTGTGCACGATTCCAGTGATTTCAAGGTTATGTCAATGGCAAATACCAAAACTCACATGGTTGTTTTATTGTTTCTCTGTAGTTCCATATATAGTGGTTGTTTATTGCTCAAATAATTTGTCTGAAATCATGGACATCTATTCCAAACATATTGCATTCAGGACAAAACTGGATTCAGCCTCTGCACAACTGAGACAATTTATCAGTTTAACTATAATTTTTTCATTCAGTAATAATGGTGTGAGTTTATAGGATATAGAGTAATTTGATAAACACTTTCTTCTAATATGTGTTATTTAATTCTGTTAATAGTTTTTAAAATAAATGAAAAATTGTCATCAGCAAACATTACACTCTCTTTTGGATTTAGTATTTATTACATGATTTTCTTGGTTAATAAATTTAATTTGTAAAAAAAATTAACAATTGCTTGTATTTTAGTATTACCATTCCAAAGTAACCTTTTATATTTGTAAGACTATATATCCTGCATATAGTCTTACATTGTTATACAAGCACATTGTTTATTTGTATTTTGAATACAGTTACACTTCATAAGAATATTTGGTGTATAGAAATGTCTTTAACATGTCAGAGTCTGGAAGATCAAAATATTTAAATTCCGAATTTTTGTATTATTGGTGACTCATGTCAGTGTAAAATGCTGTAGATATTTTGTTGCTTTTGTCAAAAAAAATATTACTTTTTATCCTACAAAAGTATTTTTATAAGCATAATTGTTTATTTGTTGGTTTATGAGATTGTTTTATGATTGACTTGATTAATAATTATATTTTTTTAATCTGCATTTCATTCTTTATTTGAGAACAATTTATTTTGAAACCTTTGCTTATATTAAAATAGCCATACCTGGTCAACAGTGGCACACAAGCGGCAATTCACCTTGTTGCTACGAGTTTTATGGCTACATTATAATAAGCACATATTTCTTATTTGAACAATTATTTTTGTTAACCATTTTCAGAACCGATTAAATTGTTACAATGTTCGTAATATTCTTGTTCTATTTAATCATCAAGGAATTGGATTATAACTTTGTGTTCAGATATTAGTATTAATTAATATGCAGTTTGTAAAGTACAGTATATATCCTACTCATTAAAAAATTAGGAATTCATATTTGGTGATTTTGAAAATGTTTGCTGTTGATTACCTTACTTAATACAAGAATGAAAATTTGTTTTGTATGTTAATGTTGTTTGAAATCAGCTACCCTCCTATATGTATATACAGTGAACCCTCGATAACTCGGACTAAAAGGGGGAAGAAGCTGTCCGAGTTACGATTTATCCGTGTTATCGAGGGGTGTCCGGGGAGGTGGGGTAATCGGTCATTAATCACAAGAAACGCGAAGAAATTAGTACGCTGTTATTTCTACAAGCAAAAGAGGCTGCAATAAATACTGTTTTGTACGTAACTATCGTATCAAGTTACGGGAGGGCCGCCATGCAGTGGGAAAATTAACGTAACCTGGAGGACTATAAAATAATGTCAAACAATGTGGGCAGTCAGATCTTTATTTATTTTTTTATGCTGCTACTTCTGGCTGGTTCTTTTTTTTATCTCTGTGCTAGGAACTGGCACCAGGCACCCTTCTATCACATAAAAGTTTTCGTCTGGCTGGCGACAGCCAATGAGCGTGCACGTGTGAAAGAAATAAGAAATGATCGTTAGAGATAAGCTAGGGAGGTTGCAAACAGAAGTAGTCAAGGTCAACCGGTATAGTCTCATGCAATACAAACGCCGCACGTGACCACAAGCATCTCACACAAGATGTTTACATTGAAAAATACCTTACGTCCATATATCACAGCGTAGGGGCAGCAGCCAACTGCTAGCCTGATAGTTACTCTACCGTCCTACAAAGTTACAAAGGTATAAAAATAATTTTCCTCGTATACTAATAGTTACTCTACCCCCCTACAAAGTTAAAAAGGTATAAAAATGATTTTCCTCGTATACATGAATAAAAACGGTACTGTAATTACCAATCCTTCTGGGTCACTGTACATTATGTGAATACATTTTAACACTACTGATTTTAAAATTTAATTTTATGTATGTAAATTGCATCATAGAACACATAATTTACGGCTTTATTCATACACAAATTGTCATATTATAAAGTAATAAAATTTTAATCATGTTCTACAGAGTTACCGTATTTACTCTCGTAATCGCCGCATATTTTTGACCAAATTTTAGGCCCAAAAAATTGGGGTGCGGCCATTATAAGAGGTTTTAAAAAAAATTACCTTCTAAATTTTTTTGGTGTAGAATATAACAAATTTACATTTTTTTTCTATATTTACTTGTTCGTAAGGTGACCATTTCTTCTAAAATAAAGAAAAAGATTTTGTCGGTGTATAGTAAACATAAAAAAATTAAGACTACAAAATCTTGTTAATCCATTCATGTACATCATTCAATGAAAATCGTTTAAAATTATCCTGCATAAGACGTTTACATTTTACGGTCCATTACATGTACGCTATTATTTCCCGTGAAGTAGTTTATAAAAAATCTGATTCACGCTTAAAACGTTACAACTCTCCAGACGCCGTTACGTTATCAACAGAGCATCATCAACCAGCGAGTGTGACTCATCGTGTCCGGCTTGGGCATGGATGTTGTGTTGTTCTTTCACCACCCACATCGGCTCTTGAAAGCATCGTTGTTAAAGGGGCGTAAAACTTTCTCACCAATTTTTCTACATCACAATGCAAAGCAATGATTTTTAATTTTTGTTTTTAATGTCCGGGACAATTTGTTTTGCAACCCTGAATTCATTGTACATACCAGAACAAAATAATTTTCCGTTTATGTGTCATTGTAACCCATAGTTACCATCATTTCACAAGCACCACACTGAAATGTTTATTTACGACACACGTGCGTGCCTGGCTCGCAGGACGAAGAGGGAGGAAAGATAAAGAAGTGAGAGGTCGGCCTGCTGCGTTGCATCTTTACTCGCGCGTCGCGCACCTTGCTAGCAACATTTTACCACTCGGAACTTGCCAGATATTTACTGTGGGATTATTAAAGACTAAGTAGCGATGGACGACTACGGTATAAAGTTTAATACTGTTCTAAAATATAACGTGATGAATTTAAATCCAGCAGAAACAATTTTTATGTCTTTTAACCAAAAAATAATTAATTAAAAATTATTAAAATTTTTTGAAAAATTCTGTTCGAGTTATCCGAAGTCCGGGACATCGAGGTCCGAGTTATCGAAGGTTCACTGTACTAGTGAACAAGTCTAACTTATAAACTAAAGCTATGTGTAGGGTCAACACAAAGATAAATTATGAAAATATCCTAAATGCATTCAGGTATAAAGTGTGCAGTTAAAACAATCAGATTAGAGTTGGATCAGAAATTTTTTTTAACTTCAACAGAGAACAAAATGGAATATTGAGTGTATGCACGTGTGATTTCATATAGATATTTAACCTCACAAACATCTGTATTTGGTATCAAATAATGTCATGAAAATTTTTAATGCTTCTACTCTTTAAGTTGTATTAATTTATGTGACATTTAAGCATGATTGGTTTTTAATTATGTTTTTGCATTGAAAGTTCTTAATTATTGGAAATAGTTACTTTATTTAAACAAATCCAAATCTCACACTTTCTCTTTACTGCTGATGGAACTTAAGCTTTATTGTTCTATCCAAAAACAAGCTATTACAGACAGTGTAATATGTGTAACACATATTAATGACTCCACAAAACTGACCACCTACTAGTTGCATAAAATTTTGCAAAGGCTAAATGGTAATTTTTTATAATATCCTACTATTTTTCATAATAGATTGGTAGACATGCAGCTCGTGTATAAATGAATGGGAATTAACAAAAACTGCTGATTGACTGTATTAAAAGCAATATCCTTAAAACAGATACCTTTACACAAAATATTTATTTACATGGAAATTTGGTAAAAGAGGGCAGAGCTTTGAAAATTATATGAGTAAAGTTCCATCATCAGTATACATGTGGTAGCATATAGAATGAGAGTTTTGTAGTGTTGAGCACGTACTGATTAAGGAATCGCCACATCAGTTCCATTTGCAAGTGAAGCATATTATTCTCGTCACATAAATTTAATGAACTCATGTGGTTTACAGTATTAACTAAGTTTGTGTCAGTTTAAATGTTGTTGAAAATTCTACCATCAGTCTTGGACAGGTCATTATCCTTATTACACAGTTACCTGCTGTCAACAGCAACAATTTGGCATGAGCATGCAGGTAACGCTTCTTTGTGATGTACCAGTGGTATTTTTTTGCTTGTCAACATCCTCTTTTACAAGCTATGTGTTATTTTTTTTCCAGGAAACCATTCTCATTCTAATACAATACTCCACATACTGCACTCCATGTAAGACTATCTGAATTTAGTAGTTTTTGCTTTATGAATAAATTGGCTTGTGAATGATCCTCAAATATTGACTTGTTAATTTTTTTTAAGATGGTTTATCCTAGCTTACAAAAATCAGTGGAAATGTGCAGAAAACTACTTTATGTAAATCATTGCAGCCATAAATAATTATTTTTTTCATATTATATTAGGATATTCAGTAATCTGCATTTTGTTTCTGCGATACTTCATACTAAATATTGGGGCCTTGCAGTTAAGCTTTTAGTTTGAATGTGTTACTAATTTTTGCTATTTTAAACAAATTTAATTTTAGCATCAGCTTTTTAAGTTACACATGTAGCACTCATGACAACATGACATACAAATATTTTTTGACGTCCCTACCATGATACATTCATCTCCAACTCTTGCTGTAATGTAAATTGTCGACTTTGTGGATTTTAGATACTACCTAATTTGGTTAGTGATAATTTTGTAAGTGTTGGAGATAGAGATGTTCTATGGAGGCTGCTACTTTAATTTATAATAATACATTTCACAGTGTTTTATACTGAATTATTACTCTAAGTGCAGCATACTTACAATGTTAATTAATCTGGCATTCCCACATTTTTGGTCATCAAATTGAGTATCTCAACAGTATTAATTTATGTTCACCTATTTGCACACATGGGAACTGAATATAGAGGCAGATTTAAGAATGTATTTGTAACACTTTTGTTAGATTCAAGGAACCTTCAGCAGTCATATTTTATTGTATGTAGCACATGCAAATCACATTCCAGTTATAATAAGAGTTAACATTATAATTAGGGACAAGATTTTATGGTGTTGAGCCCTCCGGCTCGTGACCATGGGGCAGAAGGCCCCTTAAAACCTTGGCTCCCCACACAACAAACACAGAGGGCTAAAACCCGAAATCCCCATTCACTTAAACACTGGGCAAGTCCCCAGATCACCCCCGACCAATACTTATAGCAATCGGGTATCGTGTTGCTTCGGGAAAACCCAGAATTTGCGACTCTCAATTAAAATGACGGTTACAATAACCACTTTATGTCTCAGTTCGTCTTCGATGTCTTATGCAAACTCCATACTTTGCCACTTAATCAAGTGCACACAACTATGTTTTCTTACTTATGAGAATTTTACAACATGGCAACATCAAGAATTTACACACACAACTGTACATTTACGACACACACTTTACATTTGCAATCTTCTTTTTTAAACTGGATGGCTTTTAAAAGTGTGCAACTCCCGATACCTCTAGCAACAGCTTTCATCCAATTTCCGTGCAGTTCAGTCATCAATACAACCCACAAATCCAATTGTACTCGGAGAATGGCAAACGAGGTTAATCCACTCCAAGTCTAATTGGGCAGCTATTATAAGTCCCATATTTCTAGGCCTCACAAGGCGTCTTGGTGGACAGGCGGATGGCAATCCTTCCCAAGCGATGGGAAAAACGTCCCAGCAAAATACCTGAGCGACACAAAGGCCGCACACTCACCGCTTCCAAGTCCTAGAAGCTAGCACTCCTACTTGTTTGCAATTTCTCCAAACTCTAGCAGCACCATTCAGCTCAAATGGGCTGCTACTCTTTTGCTCATTCAGAGAAAGGCTAGACTCTCCAACTCCAACACCTCCTCCAACATTGTCGGGGCCACCAGGCTCTAGTAGCAAAGACTCTAGCTACCTCTTCACCCTGCCACTTCCAACACATAAGTGAGCCTCTCTAGCCTAGCCAGCACCAGGCAACACCTCCCCTCCCCCACTCCACCAGAGCCCACACCCTCTCCCCCCTCCAGGCCTACCCCTCCATGGCCAGTGGAGGACCAGGTCCGGAGTCAAGTGGGAAGGCACAGCTCAGACGACTGGGGTAACCCCGTTCCTAAAATATGAGCCACTGAGAAGTCAATGGTGCAAACCACATCCAGACTCTTATAAGATCTAACTCCCTCCCCTCCCCAGAAAGGGGACCCAAATTCAGGCTACCATGTTCATCATACATGAACTAAACTGAATGACTGTTCCAGTGTTATTTTTTGGTAAATTTCGTTTATAAAATCAGAAATTTCTGTGTTATTATTTTTGTGCTGCATGTACTTTCCAAAACCCATTAAATTAAATACACTGTGCTTATCTGTGCTACAATAAATATCATTTAAACATTTGCATATTCAAAAGGCATAAAACACTTAGCATTAAAAAAAATAATGGTTTACTGAAGTATAATTGAAAAGAGTATAAGGTTACCCTAAAGTCTTCAGGGACTGAAAAATTCAAAACATATGACAACCGTAGTCTTCCAACTATGCAAACAAGTTGAAGCTATTTCACCATGAAAATTTTACACTAAAATCAAGTATACACAGTATATACTAGTATATAGTATACATTTTTTGCAAAAAGTTACAAGGAAAAAAATTTTTAGTGCCTCGCTGGTATGTAAAAAAAAAGGATGAGCCGAGTGAACCAGTGAAGCAGCACGAGGGAGGCTACGATGGAATCGTCAAGGAGGTGGGAAGAAAGTAAACGTGGCTGGCAACATATGAAAGAGAGAGGAAAGATAACATTCACACTGGTTAAGAGGGGGTGTAGGCGAGCCAAGGTCGCTTGCTGCTTGCCTGCCCTCGACTCCCACGTGTGTGTGTGTGTGTGTGCGCGCGCGCCTGAACAACATTCCCACCCTCTGCTGTGCCAGCCGCTTCCAGCACGTTCTTCCCTCTCATGACTAATAGAATTGTCCCGCAAAGCTTTTAGGGGATGTAAGCATGGGAAGTATCCTGAACTTGAAGACGAGTTGACATTGTGCGAGAGAGAGAGTCGGTCGAAACCTGTGCTTGTTGGCTAGCTGGTACAAAGGAAGGAGGTTATCTCTGGCGGGCGCTAGCTAGCCGGCTGCCGTCACTGCCGCCCACACACGACCGGTTCACATCGTACCTATGCTTCGACCCCGACACTTCATTCGTGAGTGGGGAGTACTTCTTGGATGTGACATAACATTCCGTGGCTGTGTTTATTTATATTTTCTGTTTAAATTTACTTAGGGGAAAATGTGTAAGTTTGTCACCCATACTTTTTGTATTAGTACTATTAAGTACTGCATTGTTGCAGTACTTTGTGGAGACAATGCCGCTGAAAATATCTATTAGCGAATGGTCAAACCATTTTTCCAGTGATGGGGTGGTGAAATCTGGGGATGTTTAACTTTGCCGTTTTTGCAGCAATGTGATGCCGGTGCGTGAGACATTCTTCAAGCAAAGGCCAGTGAAATCACTCGTGACAAAGGAATCTCTTTGGTCCTGACATCAGCTAAGCAGGCGTGAGAGGTAGGGTGGGTGGCTAGTGTAGGGTAGGTCTGGCAACTGTGGTAACTTTAACTTGTACGAGTTGCCACTGACGTCACAGTGTCTGCATTCAAACAGCCTTCCCCCCCCCCCTTCCTTCTTGCTCTTGACTCCCTTGCCATCCTCTTGTTTACTGCTACTGGTCTGCATCATTTCCTTCCTCCACCACTTTTTGCCTACCCCTCCCCCATCACGTGCCCACATGCTCCGTTCTAGAATTCTTCCCGCCGTCTGCCTCTTCCCGCACGGCTCGAGCATCGGCATACAGCACCATATCACATTATAAGGCCATGCAATTTTATTTTACAATTTGAGGAATACAAAATTGCCATCACACACAATACAATGGCGCATTATATGCGAAAAATACGATAAACTAAAGAAAATAACCTAAATTTAGGATACCGAGACTAAATTCGCGATATTTCGCATATTCAACTTGAAATTGTTTTATTTCATTTTTGACACCAATTTCGGTGTTATTTCATTTTATCGCGATTCACCATATAATTGTATCCCTAATTATAATACATGATGAGATTAAGGGCCGATATTATAAACCTTTTTCAAATGACAACTAACTGCTCTCCCCATAGAGAAAGCATTGGTGAGCATTTGGTTGTCATTCGAAAGAGGTCTATAGATACAGCCCTTAGAGTATTGCCTGCTCCAAAGACCTGACAAGAGCAAGGATATGGATTTGCATGTAAAATTATACTAGGTGGAACTCAGTACTTGTAGAGCTTCCATACATGCCACCATTTTTCTGCTCATCTTGGTTCGGTGTATATTGCTCTAGGGTCACGTATGATCCCCTTAAACCTATGAAAAAGTAAGTATTTTCATTCCCAAATAACATTTGCAAACCTTCTACTATTACTTTTATCTACATTTTTATTCTTGTAGCAATATTTTCCTCTTCCCAAATTCAGAAAATGTTTTTTTTTGTCCGAAAGCAATATCTTGAAAGGTGACTGTGCCCCGCCGGGTATTATTTTATATGCAAACCCTAATCCTTGATAATGCCAGGGCTCTGAAATAAGCAGTGCTTTTAAGGATAAGCATACAATGAAACATTTGATCATAATATGCTTGTGTTTAAAATTTTCTTTAAAAAATGTTCATTCTGTATCACAAAATTCAATGCGAAATAAGACTGCCAAGTACATATATTCTGTGAAATGATTAAGTGGGACAAATTTTGCAAAGATCTTTGTTCATGTGCGCATTATCCGAAAAATACTTTCTGTAATGCCTGCAACAAACAAGTAACTCAACTCATACTTTCAAATTCATTTACGTACCTTTATGATTAATTTTTTAAGTAGTGTATGACTATATGTTTTACAGTTATACTTAGATAACTTTACTGTTGCAGGAATTTGTTATTCAGCTTTGAATTAATCATAAAGATAATATGTGTTTTATTTTGATCACATTTACCTAAGTTGTTATTATTTCAGTATACGCTGTTCTGTCTTCGATAATATAGTAAACCATCATTAATATCATGTGTAATGGCCAGTTAATGTATATTAATACTTTTACCTGAATATGGTATTTTGTTGCAGTAGTTTGTATTTCTCTTTTCAGCAATGGGCATATAAAAATTATGAGTTCACACAGTCAGTTAAAATTATCATTTAAATTTTTAAGAATTTGTCTTCATATATTAACATGCACATTTTTTATAATTTTTTAGATAGTTCATATTTTGAATTGCAGAAAATCGTAATGAAGTAACAAATATTTTGGAACTCAATTTTGTAGTTTGTAAATATATTTTAAGTTTTATGTATGTGGCAATGTTCTGTTTTTTTTCCTTGATTGTGTAGGGTGTATATAGGCTGTTCACTATAAAATGAGCACTCAGCAGAATATGTAATTAATAAAAAATATGTTCTATTGGGCCAATATATCTTAACTTTTGAAAGTGTTGAAACGTTTACACTGGTTTTTAGTTACATGGAAGTTTTCATATTAAAAATAGCAAAGATGGTTGCAAAACGGCCGAAAGAAAACTTTGTGCAATGTTCACTTTATCGTGAATGGCCTATAAATGTGACAGTACCCTTTTGTGTTAACTTTATTGTATGTTGATAAAATAATTTTTTTATTTACCATTTATTTAATGTATTGCATGTAATGTGAAGTATTATTTTACTAAAAAATGTTTTTGAAAACTAATTCTTTTGTCTTCCGTGATTCATATTGTTACACTCTTAAGCCATAATTATGTAACTAGCTGAGACTGTTTACTTTGTGCAATAATTTATATTGTTTATACTATACAGTGGTTAATAATTTTATATTGTGAGGAATAATAATGTGTGAATTTCCATTTTTATTATTAGTTTCAGTGTTTAACATGTCATTAAATTTGTTTACAGTCTGAATGTTTTTTATTGCATATACTCTTACAAAGATCCAATACCTTAACATTTAATCCATAGTTACCTAAGTGGGTCAGACCAAAAAAGTTATTAAAAACTACTTGTGGTAGATCGTACATCATTTTCTCAATAATTTTCTTATAAATTAATTCTAAATGATCCATCTTAGAAGCGATTTTTTATTTTATTTGTAATGTAACAAAATGTATCAACAGTTTGTTATTGTTTCAGATTTTGGGTTCAGCAATCATTATCAACCAGGACAAAAATTATCCACCTGGTGTGGCAGTCCACCATATGCTGCCCCAGAACTTTTCGAAGGAAAAGAATATGATGGACCAAAGACTGATATTTGGGTAAGTAATAACCTTTGGTTTTTTTTATTATAGTTGTCATAAAATATTCATACATATAATAAATCTGATGGCATAATATCTTAAAGGTTTATAAGTTGGCACTGAGAATTTCAGTTGAAATTTTTAGGTTTTTGGAAGTCAATATAGAACACATTAACAGAGCAATACTAAACAACAGTTTTGAAAAATATTTTGCTAATGGAAAAACATTTGTTTAGCATAATACAGTATGTCGATAAATTTTCTTTACAACTTTAGACTTTAATAACTTTAAATGTATACAAGATAACAACAAACAGTTTTCAACATGCGACAAGATAACTCATAAAGTTTTTTTTTTTACATTCCTTTTCAAGACTGATGCAAATAACGACTTTTTGAAAAAAAAAATTGTTTTTCAGATGAGTCAACTTTTCATGTGTCAGACAAACTGAATTGTTATAATGTTCATATCTGGGGATCAGAACCTCATATTACACGTGAAATGGAAAGAGACAGTTCCAAAATCAATGTGTGGTGCGGACTTATGCATGGTTGCATCATTGGTCCATTCTTTATCAATGAGTCTATAGTCACAAGTGGTGTTGACTTGGACATGTTGCAAAAGTTTGCTGTGCCCCAACTGGACCATCTGCAACTTGGGGCTTATCCCACCAACAGACTTGGCAACATTTCACTATTCACTTTGCATAAAACTGAAAAGTGCAAAGGAAATGTGTTCCACAAAAAATTACAACCACTTTGAATTCTTCCAGCTAGTCTGCAGTCTTTGCAGTATTTTATATTCACTGTTTACACTACACATTTCAAGTTTATAGGTTACAAAGTGTATGATGAGTAAAAAACAAGAAGTTTTGCTTAAAAATTAGCAAAATAGAACTTATAAAAAAAGATGTTTTATTTAGAAGTTGCTCATGCACATACTAGAAACAAAAGGAGGAGTGGACGGAAATTCATGCATTGAAGCGCTGCCATGCATTGCCCAACCTTTGTAGACGTAAAAGTATCTGCTGCTGGGGCGATAAACATTTACTGCTGTTTGTAATGTTCTGCAGGCGTGGCCCGATCGCACCCAAAATCAATTCAACTTATTGTGCACTTAACCTAAAACATTCTTTAAATTGAACATCATTGCCAATCTCAAAATTTATTTGTGATTTATAATTATTCCTTGATGGTCTTTGTTTTCTTTATCAGATTTGTCCCTATTATGCAGTGGGCTTCTATTACGCCTATTATATCGTCATTTCTCTTCATCACTGTACTTGAAATAGTTTATTATGTGCCAAGTTCATATGTAATAATTTTTAACTATCTCAAATCAATTATTAATTAACAACTCCATAAATAGTTTAACTGCAAATGGAAAATTATCTTTGCACAATGTCTGAAAACTTTGCACATATTCATAAATTCTTTCTGCAAAGTGAGATTACTGTGGAGCATAAATGAGCTCAAAAGTGCAAAGTCTTTGCACTTTTCATGTTTCGCTTTGCAAATTACAGTTTTTGTGGAACAGAAATACAAATGAAAAGTGCAAAGCGAAAAGTTGCAAATCTGTTGGTTCAATAGGCCCATGGCTTCATTTCCCAACAGGATGGGGCACCACCTCACTGGTTCCTCATTGTCCGTCAATTTGTGGGTGAAAAGTTTCCGAACAAGTGGATTGGACGAGATGGTCCAGATCTATGACTGCCGCGATTACCTGACATTACCCCCACTTGACTTCTTCCTATGGGGTTTTTGTAAAGTATGAGGTATACGGAACCAAGGTAAAAGACATGCAGGACTTCAAGAAAAGCATTAGTAATGCATTTCAACATGTTACTGGGGAGATGCTGGAGCATATATGGAGAGAAATTGAATACCAACAGGACATTATTCGTGCCACTAGGGGTGCATACACTGACCGTGTATCAATAAGAAAAAATACTTAATGAGTTATCTTGTCACATGTTGAAAGTTATTTGTTGTTTTCTTGTGTAGTTTTAAAGTTATCAGAGTATAAATTTGTAAAGATAATTTATGGACATCCTGTATCTTCTGCTGCAACCAAATTATCAGATTTTTAATATCAGAGATTGTTGTGTTCCAGAAATACATCGACATATTTTTGTTCATTAAGGGAGAATACCCAGGATTTGATATGTTACAAAATTTCTTGTTAAAAAATGTCTTAAAATCAAAATAGTGTTAAAGTGTTTGCACTGAGAAATTTATTTACTGGAAAAATTTCTTAACCTTCCTTTTTGTCTTAGAAACTCACATTCGGGAGGACCCAGGTTTGATCCCTGGCTCCGGCCATCTGAATTTCAGTTTTTGATGGTTTCCCAAAATCACTTCACGTGAATGTTGGGATGGTTCCTTAACTAAGGTCATGGCAATCTCCTCTCCCAGTTCCTGTCATTATACTAAGCGGTGTGTCACTGTCTCTAGTGACCTCGCTGTTGATGAGACGTAAAGTCCACTTACCTTAAAATACTGTGTTGTTTAGAAATGTATACAAATAAAATCATGTAAGTGGTGTTTTTATATAGATTTTAAATCAGGTCATGCAAATAATCATTGACCTGATAGCAGATAATCCGAAATTCCTCTATTCCATTGTCTGTATTCCTCAATTCAATAGTGTAAGTAAAGTTGGTAAAATTTTTAATAAATATTTCATGAATGTCTGTAATGTGTAGTAAAACTGTTAGAGAACTTTCATTAAGGTTTTTTAACTACGGTATAATAATGTATTAAAAACACAAAGGGAAAAAAAAACAGACAGCACTTTATGTAAGAAAACTTGTTGAGAAACACTGTACTTTTCAATTGAACAATGCCAAGGCTGCCGACTGCTGCATGCAAAAGCACGGAGTCCATAGGTAATTACTTATGTAATAGAAAAATTATCAGTGTATTCAAGGAGTATTTTTTTTTCACCATTTTTAAAGTAGACTTATTGAATCCCAGGTTACTATTGAATCGCGGGTTTTCTCCCTTAAGTTGGTAAAATATGTTGTGTAGTCGTTTTGTTATTTTGTTATATTGGCTTTGAATAATCTAATGAATTGATTAAACATTGACAAAAAAGCTTATGTCAATCAAGCACCTTGCATCTAGAGGTTATTTGGCAGTTCGTGAGCAAGTAAGAACAGGCATTAATTCCTGTATGTTCCCAGACAGTGGTTGCCTTTTTTGTGTTTCATTTAGATAAATTTCGAAATATAGACACTATTATATTAATACAGAAAATTGTAGCCAATGTGTTTAAATGTCTCAAAATTTTTTAATTTTTTTTTTCATAAAATTTACACAAAATATTATAAATTAATTAATTTCTGCAGAGTTCATTTATGTTTAAAATTATTATTTACTGTAATTGAAAAATCTTAAGCATACAAACCTTGTAAGTATTATGATCCACTAAAAAAATTTGTTCTGAGAAAAAAGAACAAACCTGATTGGCTATTTACACATTTCTCCTAACTTAATTACTTTTTTAAATGTTTAAATCAAAATTACAAAAAAAAAATTAAAAATTGTGTACAAGTTATGCTTGTTGTGATAATCTTTACAATATATTTAATGCATATTTCCATTACAACAAATAAAAGTTTAGAATTCTAAGTCCTCAATATCATAAAATCACTTTTAAAAAATCTGAAAAACAGTATGGCAAAACAATGGGTGGTTGTGAATATTTGTTTGTCCATGTGGCAGATTGCAGAATGCAGACATTTTGGTGTATATTTTTACTTGTCTGGAATTGTGTTAATTTTTCCTACATTGCCTTTTCTGATAACTGTATATTCCTTTATTAGCTCATACCTGACAGCGTTCATGTTGAACTTAAATATCTGAGATTATTATATCCTGGAAAGTATTGCTCAAAATAATACTAACCGGAATATTTCTGAGGTACTACGAAATTAGTTATAAATGCTATTAATTTTTTGTGTATTACTATAAAACTTCTGAAGTTAACACTCAGACCTCATATTTATTAAAGCTCATTGTGCAAATTTACAATATAGTAAACCCTCATTTTACCGGACCTCGATTCAGTGGACTTCGTATTTAACGGACAAAATCTGGCGAATCAAAATAATTTTGCAGTCTAGTCTACTTGTCACATGCAGCACAAAACCTATCACTTATTGGGGTGAGTGCCATGTCAGGGCAAGAGTGATCATCTACTTGAGTTATTTTACGGAACTGTAAGACCAAGTGTGAAACAACTACCTGATTTTTTTCTTTGGTGAGTGTTAAGCAAGTGCTCGCTGACAGCTACGTAAGATGCGAAGCAGAGCTATTTTAGTCACACATTGGTGTATGTGTGTGTGTGTGCTGTGTCCAGACAAAGATTGTCTACTTGAATTTTATCAGCAGTTGCTGTGCATGCTTATTGAAGAGTGTGCGTTTCTTTCAGAAATGGCTTCTGTCACAGGACAGAAAAGAAAGAATAGTATTGACATTAAATAAAAATATTGACCTTGTAGAAATGTTAGAGGGTGGTGTTTTGTTAGCAAGGGTGTGTGCTAATTATGGCGTCAAGAAACAAACTGTGTCGGACATTCGTAAAGCAAAATATAAGTTTGAAGTGTTATGTGTCGAAGTATGATATTGAACAAAAAGGTATGATATTGAACCAAAAGATAAAATATAAAGTGGTATTTTTGGACCTAGGAAACACATGAAACCAACTACTGCATCTTCGCATGACGAAGCAGTGTTTAAGTGGTATAAATTAACAGAACATATTTATTTGTATGATTACCGCACCCTTATTTGTATATAGACTAAGAAAAGTATTTGTAGTTTGTCAGGCCACACACGTCTGTGACATTAGGTTATGCAATCTTGGGCCACCCCTGGAACAGATGATAACAGGGTAATATATTCCTGAATCTGTCAACAATGCTTTCTTTGTTGTGGATTTCTCACGCTCAGCATTTCCGTCCCTTCCCCTTCAAAGCGGATCAAGGCCAGCGGCTAGATTATCTCACAGACACTGCATACGATACTGCATCAGCATGCAAGTAGCAATAGTTTTGCTGGAAATGTTTTATTTGTGGGATGACATTAAAGTTCAAACACTTCTGGCACCCATTTAGTATTTAGTAAACAAACGTTTTAATATGTAATATACAACTGTAACTGAAGTGCATGTGTCACATGTTGCCATGCATTGTAACACGAGACCAAGCTGGTAGCAAACATATTTATCTTTAGGTACCTCTGCTTCTACTCCTCCCCCGCCCACTTCCAATGTTATCTCAACGAGTGGACAAAAAAGGTGCATGCTCATCCAGTCATCGTTATCTTTACTTTCCTCTCACCCAACTCTAGCGATTTGACGACCACAAACTCACAGCGTTGCCACATGTATCACACTGATACATATCCACTAGCCTGTTCTTTACTTCTGTGCATTGGAAACGTACACTACGAAATTAGTTACGCATATTTAGGTACTTCGCCATTTACTGGACATTCTAATTTACTGGAACACCTCCCCCCCCCCCAATTAGTCCAGTTAATTGAATGTTTACTGTACTCATGATATAAATGATCATTCAACCACACCCTTTCAGATAAGACTTCATAAAATTGCGTTTCTGAAAACCTTTTTAGTTCACATTATAATTTAGAGACCTCTGAAGGATTTAAGAAAGTTGTACATAAAGACTCATTTTTGTGATGATAGTACTATAATGATAGGATCTATCATGATGACACGATCAGTGCACAGGGATTGTTGGTAATGCTGTAATGTGGGGGAAAAGAACAGTCAGTGCAACCTTAGGCACCAGTTTTGCATGATAGGCCAACACGGTGGATTACAATCTTGAGATCTCGGCCTCTAGGAGTGTGGTTGACAGCCCGACAGTTACCCTGCTGGTCACTGATGTCCTTCTGGTTGTATAATATAAATGACACACACCCGTATGTTGCGCTCTTGTTCAGGTAAAGACTATACCTGATTACTGCTTTCATGGGTTAGTTAGTACTAATTTCCACGGTAGCTCTACAGCACTGTTTACACAAAGAGAATGCTTTGATAGCAACAGTGCTGTACATCTTAATAACAGCACCAGGGTGATCATCAAAGCAGTTTACACAGCAAGAGTTATTTTCATGAGAGTAACTATTGCTATTTACATCATTGTGAAAACAAGCCTAATACATTGAGAACTACAGACAGAATAGCAAGAGGCTTAATTATACATTACCTGGACATCAGCCAGGCATCTGTACTGGATGTATTGCACTGAAATAATTTGCACGTATGTTGCATACAAAAATAGGTGCATTGAAAACATTTATAACGTGGTCTGCTCTGGTCTGTAGCTGTACAGAGCCAGTTACACAGGAATTATCTACACAAATAGATTGGGCGGTCAAGTCGTGTTATATGGCCAGTTAGATCACCTGACTTTCCCTCATAGAATTTCCATCTAGAGCTATTTTTGCACAGAATTTTCCATCTAGAACTATTTTTAAAAAAGAAATATTTAATATTCACGGGCTGTAGGGCCTGAACATTATACTTCTGCTCATCACTGTAGCCTGTTGGCTTTTTACAGCACATGGTACCAAGTAAAGTGGTGCAGATGTAAAACTTTAGACTCACAATTGAGAGGACTCAAGCTCAATTCCCCTGCTCCAGCCATCTGTGATTTTGGTTTTCCATGATCTACTAAAATCACTCTGGGTGAATGCTAGGATGGTACTTTAACATAGGCCATGGCTCATTTCTCTCCCAGTTCTATCCTTGTTGTATAGTTTTGTGTCAGTATCTCGAATGACCTTTTGGTGAGACATAAAGTTCAATAAAATAAATACAAATTCACCACATGATTTAAACTAAAATTAAATCACAATTTACTAATTCAATATTAATCTACCTTACTGTGATATGACAGCCTTAGTAGTTCACACTGAACTTTTCCTGGAGGGGTTATGATGTCGTTAGTGAAAATTGGATGTTGATACAAGGCATGGCCTTCGCCACACTTCTGATCATATGTCAGCTTGTTTAACATTTTAAAACCAAGCTTTGTAAGTAATTTATATTTCCTGGGACTTCCTTTTTACTTTGAAATCTCATTATTTTACTGTAAAAATAGTAATGTAGTTGTTGTGATGGCACTCAGAATTGTTGTTAGAGATTGTGCCTGCCTGATAATCTTATAACTTCTAGTTACATTTTTGTGTTCACTGTTTTCTTTTCAACTATTTACAGTTTTAGTAGTTACCCTTTAGTTAACAAAATAACTAATTAGACCCAGTCATGGGGTTATTCCATTGATGTTTGATCAGATAATTGCATGTGAACACAATAGGACAGAGAGCACAGTAATATGAGACGTGATTTAAAATTTAGTTGACAAAACCAGGTTACACAACAGCAACACCCTATACGTACTCAAAAGTTTACGACCTGAAAATGACATTAAGTTCAGCAAATAGGCAGCATAACAAATATTTGTGGCTACAAACATTTACGAAGCAAAAAACTCTTTATCACTCCCAGCACACTCTCTGCCTCCTCCCACTGACGGAAACAAATTTAAAAAGAAGGAAATTAAAGTTTGTAAAAAACAAAGGCTAAGCCATGGACGCTGCTGGTGGAGGCTCAATTTTCTCGCTTATTTCCCATATTTGTATTCCTAGCTCACGCCTCGACCCTGCCTCTACAAAGCTTCAGCTTGAACTGGTGGAAATAAGCAAAACACTCAATGCTATCTGCAAGGCCAGTAATCATGCAACATCTCTTGTCTGGTCAGGGCATCTCGTGACCAGGTGTCTGCCATCATTACACAACGAAAAGACAATACTCCTGACTGTGAGAACGACAAACTATGCCAGAATTTAGACAAGCTAGCTTGTAACCTTCTAGAACATTCCCAGAATCCTTCAGGAGCATTATACTTTATAAAAACGTACACAAACCCCTAAAAATCCCAATTATAAATTAAGCAATCTTGATTAAAATTCATCTGCAAAACAATTTAAAAAAGATTTTAAAACATAACTACCATCGTAAAGAAAAACAACATTACAGTTTCTTTAGCCCATTTTTTTGAGAGAAAGTAATAAACAGTGAGGAAAATTAAAACCCCTTCTGATACTCAAAGGTAATGAGATTATGTGGTACATATGTAATTATTGTTAAAAGACTCTTAGCGTGTTGCTGTTTAGGTCCAAGGTATTGGTTAATTTGAGAATACAGTGAAGCTAATAATGGGGCCAGTTAGCTAATTCAACGTTAAATGTCTGGGAAAGATTAAAACACTTTGTGCATATGAGATCCATAGTGGATGATCAAATACAGAATGTTGCAAAATTCCATGTCAATATTGTAGGGAAACAATCCTCACATGTAGAGGAACAAAAAGTGTTATGTGAACATAAATCCAAAAATGCACCGTTTCTGTGCTACAGTTGGCATACATGATGTATGGTTGATAGTGCGCGGGTAGGATCATGTTGCTGTGGGGCGTCATTACATAAGTCTGTGTGTTAGTGTCAGAGTGTGTGGCATAGTAACATGTTATGTACTGCTGTAATGACGCCCCACAGCAACATGATCCTACCCGCGCTATCAACCATACATCATGAATGCCAACTGTAGCGCAGAAACGGTGCGTTTTTGGACCTATGTTCACTAACACTTTTTGTTCCTCTACACTTGAGGATTGTTTCCCTAGAATATTGACATGGAATTTTGCAACATCCTGAATATTGACATTGAATTTTGCAACAACCTGTATATTACTGGTATACGTACCAGTATGTCACTCACACCCAACACAGTTGCTGCGAGAAACACATTACTTTGAATGGCAGAGGCTTCTATAGTTGTAGAAAATTATAGTACACACGTGAATAAATAAATAGAGTTTTGTAGTTACAGTGTACGATTTTGAAGAACAGAGTTTGTGGAAGCCACCACGTCTGGTTTTTGGAATGTCTATGCTAGTAGTGAAATTTTGTTTTAAAATTCTTGGGCCTAGTGAGAACATTTACATTTGAGAAATGAGAGGTCCATGCAGGGGCCTGAAAAGGTTCAAGAATAAATTACATTACACATCACTATTGTTTAGGTTAAGTTGAAGTCAGAGTTGTATATCCAACCGTCTCAAGCATAAAGTTGAACTGGACCTATTATAGTGTGTTATTGTCTTCAACTGAGGCAGAAGACAAGAATGCTGATGTCACTTTGCAATTGGCCACAGTAAAATAAAAAAAAGATTTGCAGAATTAGGTAAAATATAATTCTGAAACTGCTTTCTTATGGTAATTAAATAGCTGAATACTAGTAATGACATTAGTTTGGAGGTAATCCACAGTGGTAGAAACAGGACTAAAAAAATTACTAGGCTACGAGATTGGAGAAACCATGCTTTATTTTGGTTCTTGCTTAGTCTGTAATCACAATTGAAAAGAATGGTGCCTTGCAGCCTTTTGTATGTTTACTATGTACCAGAAGTCTTCAAAACCAGCACACAGTTGTTGAGACACGGCAGATCTTACAAAGAGGAGTAACCTTGCCACTCTACACCCTCTCTGCCATGTATGCAGATGGAAGAAGAAATTCTGTAGCTAGTGCATATAGTGCAAAATCAATTTTGAAATGTTTTAAAGCCACAGGTGCTGCACATGCACAATACATTTCCACTCCTGACTTACAACATTACTGATTTTAGGCTACTGCCTTCGAGGCATGTCCTTCCTTGGTGAAGTCACGAAATTTGCTCAATGATGACTCATGATGTACTGATTCAGTGACTTTCAACCTTCTGAAAGCAAGATGGCAGAGAGCAAATAAATATGGTAGCATCTCTCGTAGTAAAAATATACACTTGGTACCAAACCTGAGCATAACACACTATTACGTGCAATCTTTCTGGAATCTAGTGAGTAAGTTGAATTCAACCAAAATAAAGGGAAAATAAACTAATGGACCTTGGTTTGGCTTAAAACACAAAAATATAGGACTTCAAATATTCTGAATATAACATTTATATTATCTGAGATTGCAAGACTCTATATTTACATTAAACACAACCACAAACATCTGACCTACAACAATTTGGAACATGAGAAAATACTGATGACTTTCATGAGGCCAGCCATCTATTTGTTACTTCTTTCACTTCTGCATCTATCAGTTTTGGATGTCATCCTTCATGCACACTGATTAAGTTTTTAGGGAGTTTTCAATCCTCTAACTGAGCAGTGAATTGTCAGTGGTATGCCTTTGGTATTTAATTTCCTAATATGTGCAAACTATAAATGCATGTTGCACCTCTGAGTATTGACTTGTTCTTTTTCCCAAATAAATGCAAACCACTTTCATTTGTATTAAAACTGCAAAGACAAAAACTCAGTCTGACAGCACATATTGTCTGTGTGGTTGGCATGTGACAGCCAGTACGTCCAAGTGCATGAAAATTCTGTACAAGAACTATTTAAAGGGTTATAAAAGGTATCTGCTTTGCAAATAAAAAACAAGACCTTCAGTATTTGCTTGTGTAAGTTATTATTTAGCACCTCTTCTCAATAATGATATTTCACAAATTGCTGCAGTATTTCGTAGCCTATAATTAAGTGATGTGGCGCAATGGCAATGTGATGGACTAACTTTCATAAGCACCCTGTTGGATTCCCGGATCTAGCCATCCTGGTTTTGGTTTTCCATGGTTTCTCAAAATCACTCCAGGTGAATTCCAGGATAGTTCGTAACTAAAGGCATGACACTTCCTTCTCCATTTCCTGTCCGTCCAAGTGAATGCTTTAAATGACCTCATTTTTGAAGAGGTGTTAAGCCCAATTTTCTATCTACCTATCTACAAACATCTTCAGAATTTATAGAGTAATGTTGGCATGTCCCATAGTGGAATCGGACTGCTTTCATACCAAGTCGTTTTGAATGTTATGTTAACAGTTTGCAAAAACTGAAAAGAAAAACTCGTAAAATATACAATTATTTATTCATCTTTTGACAAATAAGCTAAATATGAATGTCCTTTTACAGAAGAATAACTGAAAATATGGGAAAAACTTGCCTGTTGTGTTTGTTCTCATGTTGTTGTATGTGCTTATTTATTTATACTAGGGTTTTAAGCTTGTTACTGGACTGTAACCTTGTCTGTCCCTCACTGCTGGACAATGTGTTGCATTTATTCTTCATTAATGAACTGCATGTCATATCTTCCTCTTGCTCCTCTTCTCTGTGTCTGGTACTTTTTTCTTCACGATGTGGCTTGTAGTTGGATGGGTGGCACAGTAACATGTTAGCATGGACAACATTCAGCAAGAATTTTGTGAAAATGTGTTCTGTAACTGGAATCATTTAAGTCCCCTCTATTTCCACGTGAGTGACCAGGCGAGGGAAGAACAAGCCAGATAGGATTGGGCAATGTGTAAAAGTAGAGGAGTGGTTTTGAGTAGGTAGTTATTGTGCAATTGTTATATTACATTTGACATGTGAAAAGTGTGAGTCTGCGGCATATGACGGAGTAATCCGGCACTGTAGCGATGAGGGTGCAGCAGGCACCAAGTTGCAGTATCAGTAGTAATCTACAAGATGAGTGTGACTGTGATTCAAGTATAGAACTGATGGATGATTTGCATTAGAGATGACGAAATATAAGAACATATTTTTACAATGTAAATAGCAAGTAAATTATGTTTGAAGTGTGGCATTTTATTAGGGAGTCTGTAAAAATTTTGAAACTGAATTTTGTTGCAGTTAAAGTTATAATACATTTTGTTCTAGTGTAAATCTTTGGTGACTTGAATTAATATAAATTGTATGTGTATGTTTGGGGATACTATGTTTATAATAATTTTATAATAAAGTTATTTGTTTAAAAATTTAATTTAATAATGTCATCCATCCTATCACAAACCTTTCTATACCTTTCAGAAATATTTAACAGTATTTATTGTTGATTATACGTAATAAATTACCTAGAGTGTACCCATATTAATTTTTTAGGTTAGGTTGGGACAGTAATGTTACATTTCAGGATTAACTGGTTAAATTTTTCTTTCAGTAGATTGTGAATGTCTCCTAATCAAAATGCTTAATGAACAACATTCTTATATACCAGAACATGAGTTTAATTTTGCTGCTGTTAGTACAGTATTTGTGAATCATACATATATATACTTTTTTTTTTTATAGTACAGTAGTATGTTAATGTCTAGTGTGTAGTGATTGTAGTTAAAAAGTAAGTATACAGGATGTTGCAAAATTCCATGTCAATATTCTAGGGAAACAATTCTCACGTGTAGAGAAACAAGATGTGATACATGAACATAGGTCCGAAAACGCACAGTTTCTGCACTACAGTTGGCAATACATGACATATGGTTGATAGCGCGTGGGTAGGATCATGTTGCTGGGGGGCGTCATTACAGAAGTCTGTGTGTAAGTTGCGTAATGTGTGGCATAGTAACATGTAATGTACTGCTGTAATGACATCCCAGAGTGACATGATCCTACCTACGTGCTATCAACCATACGTCATGTATTGCCAACTGTAGAGCAACCTATGTTCATATAACACTTTTTGTTCCTCTACACATGATGATTGTTTCCCTAGATTATTGACATAGAAATTTGCAACATCCTGTATAATTTATTTAATTTATGGAGGTAAAATTTTATTATTTGCTATAATAATGTGGTGCTTACAATTTGATTAATTTTTAAAACTGTGAGGAAATCTTAGTCAAAATTTAATATTATATTGAAGAATTTTGTTTTCTAGGCCTTGTATGATAAATTTCAAAGAAATAAAATTGGGATCACATGATGTTTTGACTTGCAGTAAGGGACATTGTTGCCTGAAAATCCCAGTCTTAAGCTGCCAGCAAACCAACAAAAGAACATTTGCTCTATCTTTTGACAAAAATTAAGATTCTCAACTAAATGATACTACAAATGGGACATATGTATGTAAATTATCTTCTGAATAATTGAATAAATATGTTCTATATAAATTATCCTCTAGTCACAGGGAGAGATATAATTTAACATTTATGTTTAAGATTAAAATGTTTAGATTAAAAAAATTACCTTACTGCAATAAATTAATTCTTTTAATTCATGTGGATTTTATTTTTTTATTTTAAAATTGTTTAACTAGACTTTATCAACTAGTGGTGCTAAAACTTAACACAAAAGAACATTAAATTTTAGCAAACCATTTTTCTTGCATGCCCCACTTGGCACCTCCTTCCCTGGGCATGGTATTGATCACTTCCTCATTTCCTATATGGATAAAGATTGGGAAGGCAATTATACCTTCTTTTCCCCCATAATACGTATAGGTGATCCATTAACAATTATGTGGTTTGATAACAATTGTAAATATTACCTTATTTGTTTTTTTTTTTCCCTTTCAGAGCATGGGAGTTGTTCTCTATGTTCTTGTTTGTGGAGCATTACCATTTGATGGTGCCACCCTACAAGCACTTCGCACAAGAGTCCTTGCTGGGAAATTTCGTATTCCATTTTTTATGTCTGCAGGTAAGCCAACCAATTCACTCTTTATGCACATGAATGGTAAAATTACCATTCCACAGTAAATTTTTATTGTAGCTGGAACTTAAAAGAAACACACGTGTAAAGGTGTCTCAGATAACATTGGAGCTACTCTCAAAACAGCTCAAGCAGAAATGGAGTTGAGTATTCTAGATGATGCCCACTACTTGCAGTGGCCAGCTGCCAGCCATGTGGAAGTGTATTTTCTGAGGAATATGGAGGAGTAAACAAAGAAAAGAAAAGGAGTAGGAAGACAACACAAATGATTTACTGTAACAGGTCTCAAATATATCATGAACAAACTACAACCAAATTTTTCAGCTGCCATACCATAATGTTGTCACTCAAGCTAACTTACCAGTATTACATGTAATGCAACCACTTCCCCAAAACACTTGCTGAGATGAAGAAATTCAGAGAATCAATTAAACAGTTTGTTTCCAAATTATCTTTAAGATTAGTCATATCGAAACACAGTTTGTGGAACTATGACAGTGTAGTATAGTTCAGTTTCACATAATAACATGATTCTACTCCAAGCCTTTGTAGTAAGCTTAAAATGAAGAAACAGACTTGAACAACAGACTTAAATTTGAAGACAATATGTGGACATTTGGAAACTAGTTCGGACCCTGGATCAAGTGACAGAAGGTGGTAGTCAGCCATGCAGAAGTTCACAGCGAACATCATACCTAGGAGAGGGAAGTGCTGTGCTGTAACTGCAAACTCTCCTCATCTTATTTGACTCTTGGTAATACTGGTATACTCTGTACAATATGTTTGCTTATTTTAACAGTTCTTTTCTGTGAAGAGCATCTTAAACAACATTACAGAGAACCTGTTTTTCCATGAAGTCAGGATGGTTTAAAGGTCAAAACAATGGAGTTGCCAGACGGTTTTCTCAGATGAGAAATGTCAAAATAAGGCCAACTTGTACTGTATAGACTATCTCCAGGCTGGTTAGCAACGCATTAGCTGCCATCTCTAAAAGCGAGCTGCATGACACTGCGAGTGGCACATGGTGGGCATTGTTGTCTTGTAGACTCACAAGTGATGAACTTGAATTGGAACATCAGTGAGCAAGATACACTGCAAACAAGATAAAATTGAGGGACAACAACAAAGACTATAACAAATGGCAAAAAAGCAAGTGACGTCTTTACCAGCCAGCATAGTGAACTAAACTAACCTAGCAGATAAACCGAACTACCCTTAAAACAGATGATATAATGGAAATCATGTACCACTTTAGCATGAATCACAAGAAAACGACAAAAATCTTCAAGTTATTACCGTACTGTGCCCCAGGCCAGGTACAGTGGTAAGCCCTGATCTCTACAGTGGTTACCTCCAAGTGCTCCCATATCAGCCTTTACCGCACAAGTGCTGTTGTCTCCCCCTCATGCACTATGGCTTCACCTCAAAGGCACTTTGCTGGTATAATAGAGTCTCTTTGTTTATTATTATGTTTGTTTGCCACATGAGTAACTTCAGGGTTTTTTGGTTTGTGTTCCACAGCCCAGTGTAAACATAACCATATAAGCAGTGTAGTTATAAGTCAATTCGCACCTGAACTAGGGTTCTGATGTTTGCTATCAAGTGAACTGCTGTGAGGAATCATTATTCAGAGTTAATTTAACGCTGACAAACATTGCATCTTGCATGATCGTCCCAGGAAATTATATGTATGTATGTATGTGTTGTTGCAGTGAGTTTCTAGATGTTAACAGAGAATGAGAAAAATTGTGACCTGGGAAAAGTTGTGACCCAAGAAAATGAGATAGGAAATATATCTAGTGTTTAAACCTACAAGATCTGATTCTTGATTACAAAAATAAACAGCCTTCAATATCTTATTGCATCTTTACCTTATTTCCTTTGGGGTTGTGTGGCTGGGAAATGAATTGATTGGTTACTATAATCTAAGTGGATGGTACCACAAATTGTTCAAAATCACATGTAATACAGTAGGGTATGACCGCCTATATTAAACTACTTATACTTGTTTTACTTTAAACAAAACAAAAATGACAAACAAAACAATATATGTTGATCTCTAATGTATTACGAACCCATACATACTTGACACACATATTTTAATGTTGTTAACCTTTTCAAAAATAATAAGTTTCCCAAAATGGTGTTTGTGTTTGTTCCAATTAAGGAATAGTTTGTCCTAAATTGGACTACTACAGTCTTAATTTGGACTGAACTATATTAACCACAATTCTTGCACATTAGCAAACATAATTGAACATACATTATTTACAATCATGACAGAAATAAATTTTAGCTCGCGTCTTAGCGCAATCCACATTAGCCCATTTTCTACAATGCATGCACTGAATCATTTCACGAACCTCAGTTTTATCACAAACACCACAAAACCACGATTTGTTTCTCTTTGCCCCACTTGTTTCAAATGTCATGACTCTTAAATATTTTGGCATTGTACTTCTCTTTTTTGCATGTAATTCGTTCTTATAAAGCGAGCTTGTCAGGACTGCCACATCTGACTGCTTCCTCTTTCGGATATTACCAGAACTGCATGATGGGAGGGGTGATAACTCCCTAGCTTTCTTAAACATAGCCCTAGGTGGTGGAGAAATTATTTCCTCTATGGCAGCATTGGTTGAAGTATTTACATTCAGGCCTACCTCACAGTATGAAGTTGAAGATGTGCTTTGCTCAGCCTGGTTCTTTTCTACAATCTCATCTTCCGTTTGCTTTAACATGTTCACAAAATCACTGTCGACGAAAACATTTGGATCAACTGGACATATTCCAGTTTTGGAGAAGTCGTTGGTTGCTGTTGCGATGGATGCTGCCCTTTCATAAGCTTCACGAAATATTTCACTTACTTGGAACTGGGTGATGATTTTACCTGGATTCATTCTCAACCATTTGTCACATGCTTGACTGTAGTAGACAGACAGTGTCTTGAAGAAACTTACATCTAATGGCTGAAGACAGTGAGTTGTGTATGCTGGCCATGAAAGTAAAATTACTCCATTCTTCCTAGCGAATTCAATAGCTGCAGTATTTTTCGTGTGGGTTGTGTGACCATCCAGAATGAGAACTTTTTTGTCTGGAGTAAGACCTGTTGTTGCAACTAAGTGTTCAAGCCACTTAAGGAAAACCTCACTTGTAATCCATCCAGTTTCAGTGCATGCAAACTGACACCCAACAGGAGCACCACGAGTAAGTTCATCCTTAAATCGCAACTTTCTGAAAACCAGCATTGGCGGAACAAACATACCGGCAGCTCTCATGCAACATATTCCTGTTGTGTTCGTACCCCTTTCGCTACACGTTATGACACCATCCTAATGCTTTCCCTGTTTGGCCAAAACTTTCTCCGGCTTCTGAACAGTTGGCCAAGCTGTTTCATCCGTATTGAAGATTGTAGTGCCGTCAAGCTGATTTTCATCAACAATAGAAGTTAAAACTAATTCTTCATTTGATCTTTAGAAAATCCTTTGACCCTTGCCATTGATGTAGCTTCAGGTTCACGCAAATATATTTCCGGGTGACAAACAAGGAATCTATAATAGCACTTACCTCCAGCAATTTGTTTGTCTGTATTAAACCTGTGACTTATTTCGTTAGCTTCTGCTACCTGATATGCTAACCGTCGAAGGTTGTTGCGGGTTAGACCAAAAAAATGTTCTTCGAGAAATAGCATATGTTGATTAGATCATCTTCTATTTCTTTCGGCAAATCAGCGCGTCAGCCAAAATACTGCTAACTCTAGATTGCTTTGAGATTTGTTCCATTTAAATGCCTACTCAAAGTAGCCTTCGGGACCTGGTATGTTCTCGCGGCTTTGTTGAGACCCATGTTACGATTACGATAAGCTGTTAAGGCTCTCTCCATCATATCGTCCTCCCACAAGCCATACTTCTCTTGTTTCTGCATCCCTAAAATAACAGAAATATATTTTGTGAAGGGCATAAAACTGTCAATAATTTTTTAAGGGGACCGCCTACCTGGTACGGACCGCCTACCTAGTACTCAAAACAGCATTTGCAGTGTGTTTAAATTAATGTTATTTTCCTGAAACTGTCGCATGTGTTGTTAAAGTTTTGGTGTAAGAATCAAAATTCACTTTTTACAAGGATTGACAAATGCTTTTAAGACAACACTCAAGTTAACATAATTTCACAGTCCTCAAACATAGCAAACAACAGCATTGTCAGACTGTTCTAACATATATACACAAAATTACTTAATTACCCTGTATTGGACCTCGTTACATTCTTTCCTCTGCTAATAAAAGTACCCGGGGGCACAACTTAATGTCTCGCCAATACCTGCTGAAACCTTCAGATTCAACTTTACTGCCCCCTTGTTTTTCTAAAGTAATTAGGGGATAAATCTCAAGTATGCGGACACCTTAAACATATTAAACAGTAGACATGTAAATTTTAAATGACCGAAAATTGTATTCAACGATGCTAACAAGAATTTGCATTATTTGCCATAAAAACGTGTGTGTCAGTGGCGTCATTTCAGGTTTTTCTTGGGGTGGAGGGGGCAAGATTTTTTTTTTGGTTCTAGTGACTTGTTTACATCTTTTTTTATTAATTAATCCTGTTTAAAATAGAAACTTTAATAATAAAACTTCAGTTTTATGTCCTTAAGTTAGCATTATTTAAATAAGAAAATAAAAAAAATATATAGGGCTATATTTTATACACTTAAATCTAGGAGTGGGGCATTTGCCCCCCCCCTCCCTGACCACCTAAATGACGCCCCTGGTGTGCGTTATTAAGTATATATACCTAACGTGCTAATTCCCGTGAATGTGTTTGAAATGTTCGGAAATTATTGCTGCAAATATTCTGTGACAAGGAAGGTTTCGAAATAAATGAAATTGTGTATTGATAAAATATATAAAAAGATATATGCTTCTTTTAATACATGTATTTAATGCATATGTATGTCCCTATCGGCCTGTCTCAGTGTGAATTGCCAAGTAAAAACTGTACGGAACAAGAGTCTGGAGATTGAAAGTAGGACAATTAACTAAAATATTATGCTTAAAATACTACTGGTCCAATGTAGGAAAAGACTCCCGGTCCAAAATTAGTAGATCAGCCATCTTCCGAACATTTGTGATGTTCGTTGGCACACTTTTATTAAACCTGCTTATATTACACCAAAATACTCCACAGTAATTGTACTTGAAGCATACGAGGAAAAATTTACAGTTCAGAATGTCTCTTACTTCACTCTTCCTTAGACTAACACACTGAATATAACATCAAGTTCATCAAAAACAAAGTAACACTGACCATTACATTAAACACAATGCGAGGGCAGTTTCCTTTACATTCCGCTCTTCCACGCCATAAAAGCTTCACGCATTGCCCGGCAGATGGCAGATCACTGCACTTTCCTCCACGTAATGCCGATGTTCCGATTTAGGCGTTGGCCCAATTTATGCTGTCGTACCCTATTATTATATGCCAATTCACATATAATTAGTTCTTTGTATTATTTTATTGTGTATTTCATTCTACATCTCATGTGTAGCAATCAGATAAATTGCAAGGTTCAGTTCATTGTCTGAGTCACTTATAATTGTGATTTTTATGGATAGTCATGGTTATCTTAGGTTATTGCTGTCATGGATACTTGCTGTTGTCGTGGGTAGTTGCTGTTGTCGTGGGTAGTTGCTGTTGTCGTGGGTAGTTGCTGTTGTCGTGGGTAATTGCTGTTGTCGTGGGTAATTCCTGTTGTCGTGGGTAATTCCTGTTGTGGGTAATTCCTGTTGTGGATAATTGCTGTTGTCGTGGATAGTTCCTGTTGATCTAGGTATTTGCTGCTCTCTTAGATGGTTGATGTGGATAGTTGTGGCAGTCAAAAATATCACGTATAATCTGCACACAGAAATTTTACCATATTATTAAAACCATTCATTGATACATGGCCATTATAAGTCACGTGTACATTTCTGCTCAGAAAATTGACAAACTCTGGTATTTTGGATTTTTAAATGCTTGTGTTGTATACAGCAAAACCAAATTTTTGTGATGTAGTCTAAAATGATTATTACTCATATATTTTCATTGCATAAATGCACAAATTGACCTAAATATATATGAATGAAATTTTTGTGAGTAATGGTAGAGTAGTTGCCCAGTGACATGTCTAAATTTAATTTTCTGTAGGGCTTTAGACAACTTACAATCTGGATAAGAGTGTAGTTTTTATGTCTTTCTTCAACAAAGACCAAGCAAAGAAAGAGATCTCCTCGAACATCTCCTTATGTACACCAAAAACAACCATAGAAGTACGTTATATAATCCTGAAGGAATATTCAGTAGTGCCCTTTATCAATGTATCAAACTCTACTGTTCCACTTATTGGCACTTCAAAATTACAGGGTTATGTGCAAGTACATTGTTGGCACTTAACCTTAAACCTAAGCCTTGCAATATGCATCACTAAGTGGCCTATCTTCCATATCTCGGTTTGGGTAAAGGATTGACTCACGAAGGTAATTTGTACAAAATGTCTGTGTCTTTCTGAGCTAGATCCTTACCAAGACCGTAGACAGAAGTGCCAGCCTGAATCAAAATGTACACAAAATATAAGCAGCTGTAGAATAATTGTAGAAGGCAACACCTTTAGTGTGGAACAAGAGAATTAGCTAGTCCCAATACAAAAGTAAGTTAGTATCAATCATGGCTTGAAGAAGGCCACAACAGTTGACATTTCCAAGCTCAGAAGAACACAGTGCAGACGAGAATGTTATTATTAGGCCTCTGTTGGCTCTATCTGCCATAATAGGGATTGTGCCTATCCATACCTGACCACTGACAAAACCACAAAGAAAAACCACCCTAAAATGAATGCTCTATTATGCCCATATACATTTTAGTTGATATTTACTTCTCTTCTTCAACTAGGAAAAAAATAGGCATTTTTGAAAGTGTTTAGCTAAGAAAGGGGAACATCGTGAATCAACAAATTTAACAAGAAAACATATTTAAATTCATTACTCAGAATTTGAAAATTGATAAGATACTGTAGCCATTTCACCTTTACTTCTAGATAGTGATTTAAATAAGCAGAAAGTCCTTGCTTTCTTTCAAAAAAGTGTTTTTTTCCTCTCCACGCTATACATAAATTAGTGTGAAAATTAATATAAGTTTCAGTTTTCTACATTAACAGTTATGCTCCTACCTTTTTATAGTAATTAATTGTATTGTTATTTCTAATTTTTTTTGTTTTTATGTATTGTTGACAGGTCATTAGAGATGATTTCACAAAGTTTTGCTCAGTTTGAAATCTAGATTTTTTTGTTATCTGTTTTGAACTTTATCTTTTACAGCAAGTCAACGCATGAAATTAACAGTTTAACACCACAAATCATTAAAATGATAGTTTAATGCTAATTGCATGTTCCATGCACCCCAGCCAGAACACATAACTGATAGCACAAGTCTGCAGTTTTTTAAAGTTATTTATTTGTGTTAGGTGAATAATCAGAAACTTTGGTGTTAAGCTCCTGTAATTGCACACTATAATGTACGTCGTCTTAATTTCTCAGCCTCATTCTGTTTCATACCTGTTGTGGTGGTACTTAAGCCCCAAATTTCCACAGAAAAACTGTTTTCATACTGTCTTTTCAAACTACCACGGCATCATGTGTGGTAGAGAGAGAACTCTCAGCTCAGGGTATTTCATGGGTACGGAGGCATGCAAGAGCACGGAAATTAAATGAATCGGATTTCATATGAATGGCACATTTACTTTGGTGCAAAGTCACTTGGTATTACAAGCAAACAAAAGCAACAAAAAAAAAAAAAAACACGCTCCTCCGGTGGCCTATTAACACAAATATTATAACTTGGGCCATTTGCAAGAGTTACAAATAAAGAGTTCCTTCAGGCCCGCATACATCACACCCAAACGCATCCGTTAACTCTTACCTAAAATTACTGTGCCAATCAAATAATTACATGATTCTATCAAGTGGAGAATTGATAGAAATAGAATGTAAGTAAAGAACTATGAGGCTAATTCATCTTAGGCGCACGGCCCTCGCCATCACGTAGTTCACCCAGCCATGTGGGCGAACTCCTTATCTCGCGAGCGCAGTCGCGACATGTCATCTCGCAGTGGGTCAAGCAGAACTGGGGAGAGCCCAGGGCACGCGCGGCTGACCAAGGCTGCCATAGCCTCCAACCCAGTGCACATATCCTTTCGGAACTCTTTTAATTATTATGCCGTACACAAGTGGCTTAGAACTCTCAATTTGAAATATACGACTCTTGGCAATATATACTTAATACATAAATTTCTAGATTACGTTAAAAGGAACATTTTGACATAAAATTACACAATTTACCAAAGGCGTCACTGGCGGAGTGATACATTGCGGACATTGCCGGAAACTTAGTAACGGGTGATTCCCAGAATTCAAGGCCTTTGTCCAACCTCATATGCTCCTCGCCTGAGGCCATCCACAAAGATCAAACTTACACAAAACTGAAAATGTTAAATATGCCCTATGGCTTTTAAATTACATCAATAAGTTATTTAGATAAAGTTAATGAAATACATAGCTGAACAAAATGAGACTATTCGGAACTCTCTACGACAAAACTTACTGATTAATATAAATAAATTACTAATTATGAAAATTAAGCTAACACTAGCCCTATGTAGCCCACCACAATAATTATTGATTAGTTACAAATTAATTTGTTTTAAAATTTACAGCTTCTTGCTTCAGGATGGCATTCCATAGCCTCATAGGACTAAAGTTCATCCACAGATCTTGATGTTAGAAATTATACCACAATAAATAAAGAAAATATTTAATTGAGATAAAATCTCTGCAACAAACGATGCACTTACACTCAGAAAGCCAGACAGACTCATCACTTTGACCAGGCTACTTATGAAATGTGGGGCTTCACTTCACACTGCACACAATATCAAATTAAACCAAAGTGACTGGTTGCTACCTTAGTGAGTTGGGGGCTCATGTGTGGGCCGGCATTGTGGTCGGTGTTAGACTACACTGGGGTCGAGCAAACTACATCAAAATTGAAAAGAAAAAGCAGGAAAGCATGGCTGGTGAAACCAGGTGACTTTACATTGGGAACACCTTTGATACTTTATTAGAGTTGTAGAATTGGTGAACTGCTTCAGATATGCTGTATATAATGCTTTTCCACTTGCAGGATTCTATTTTTCAAAGTTACGTAGAGTTTGCTGGATATTAAGGGCTGGCAAGCAGTCAAAGTTCCAGTTCAGTTCAAAGATGTTCAGTAGGATAGAGTATCGGACTCTGGAATATCTTCTACCTTTAATGTGTATGTGGTTGTTAATAAAGGGCTAAGTGAGTCCCTTCCATAATAAACCCCCTGTGTCATTCCATTTACTCCTAATTTCACCATGGGCATTATTCAGGCTGGTATGTAAAGTTCACCTGCCATTTGCAGCACCTAAACTCTTTTATTAAACTGCCAAATAGTAAAGCATGTCATCAACATTCCAGTAGCAACATTCCTTATTTTTTATTCAGTGCTTCACAAACCCTATCAGTCATTTCGTGTAGCCCCTATCCAACCATGGTTTTGTTGTGTTTATGCTTTCCTGTTTCTGTTTCACAGTCTTACCCTGACAATTGGCTTAAGTAACTTTACTAGAGTACAGATTTATTTGTGATAAATAACTTAGAGATGTAGTTACCAATGTGTGCACCATGTTGCTGAGCTCCCTTTCTCAACCCAGTTTTCCATGTTTGTTGTACAATTGAGTAACTTCATCCTTCTGCCTCCTTGTACAGCTACAGTGATGATATCTATGTATATATTTATCTTTATAGGTACTTTTGTGACTTTTTTCTATCTGCAAGAAGAGTGTATGTGGCAAAATGTAATTTTATTTTACACATGCTACAACTACAGGGCATGATTGTGAACATTTTTATTTTAGTAACCTTACATCTACGTATTGGTTTCATTGCAAAACCTGAGCAATTTGTTACTCCCTTTTCTTCTTGTTTTGGTAGGCTTTGTGAGGGGGATCATGTCAAATCCGTGATTACCGGTATTATTTTCTCACATTTACTCACTTATGAAAATATGTCCACACAAATGTTAATCTAAGCTGATTTAAACTACAAACAGTTGCTGTATGAAAGTTTCCAAAATTGGCTTTTAATCTATTATTGTACTTGACTTTACTTACGTTACTGTCAAAAATTTATTTTTCTACTCCCATGGATTCACAAAATGTTAACTGCTATGTAACTACGTGTCATTCAAGAAACATTGGCCATTCGACTAACTACATCCGCCCCAAGGCGGATTAGAAAAGGCAGAATAACTTTGTCACCAGGGTTAGCGAGATACATCGAAAACAGTGGTTTTACGGCACTATTCCATGGATTACGGGTATGGAGGTCTGGTGAGACACCTTCTCATAGTGTGACGACACCTGCAAGGTTCTAACCCTAAAGGCTACTCGGGCGGTCAACACAGTTTCTGTTCCTAAAAAATAGACTTTTGTGGGCTCTTAAAGGCATCCAACATGCCTCCTGACCGCAATACAACTGAAATCCTTTTGTTAATCGCCATACCTGGTCTCGAAACACAGTCTCTCTCACATAGAGTCCCGTTATGCCTCCTTTGTCTTCTACGAGACATGTTACTTCAGCTTTTATTGTGAAGTCATTTATTTGTTTGTTTATTTGTTTGTTTATTTATTTATTTATTTATTTATTTATCAGTGAGTATAACCCCCCTTTTTGTAAGAAAAATTGGCATGACCCGGTTCTACTTGATGAAAGGGAAGAAACCAAGAACAGCTTATTTTGTCTACAGGAAGTATGTAATAGCTGCTATTGTATACCGTGTTTGATCATCTAATAATGCAGTAAGGCCTAAATTTAAAGGTTTTGAAATTTGCTTACATGAACAAGTTTGTGAAGTGAACAATACTATAGAATAAAATAATAAATAGCTGTCTGCTAAAATTAGAAAAGAAGCTGCAGACAACTTCATGTTATGCAAGGCAGGCATGTTGTTGCAATATTGCCTGGCAAGCCGGACAGCAAGACGTCCGAGCGGCAATCAGGTCAGCGTTGGGAAACCACGGAAGACAGCAACTCACCTCCCCCCTCGTAGTTGCACAATATCGAGGACAAGCACGCCGATATATGGCGCTGTTACCAAGCAAACGAGGTCGGGCTGTCTGTCGTCGGTCGTCGAGCGGTCGTCCAC